>OX328132.1:81088288-81285788 GCA_946811695.1 Gonocerus acuteangulatus | reverse complement strand
AAAAAATGTTGATATAAAAACGGATGTCATATTCATATTTAGCACATTGAAAACCCCCTAAATTCAAATTTTAGGAACATTAGAAAAATGTATTTTAAATTTCGCTGAGGGTGGACCCTTATAATTTTGTTAAAGATTCAACAATCCGGCCATATTTCAAAGAATATTTACCCGATTCAAACCAAACTTGGTGGGTCGATAAAGGCCCTAATGTGACACATTTCCTTCCAATCGGGGTGTATCTACGTGTTCTGGGGTTGACGTTATATGCAAAAACATTTACATTTTACTTTTATTTTGAGAACCATTTTTTGCAAGTACCTTTTGAGGTAATACAATAGTCATTTATATGGTTAGAAAAAGGAGTCTTTTTTTCTTTTGAAAGATTTCAATGACGGAAAAATCGGATTATCTCAAGGGGAGATATTGAATTTCAAAACGTAACGTTACTTTTTCGCTAACAAATTTTCTGTCTCTTCCAGACTGTGAAAAATCATTATTTTTTGTTTTTAATGATATTCACCACATTAGGGTTTCTTGAGTTGCTGATTTCAAATCTGCTATTATTTTTGGTGTAAAAAAATGTGTAATACTAGTTTACTTGAAAACGTAAGCATATTTTTGAATTTATTTAACGAAATATAAATTACACATGTCCACAAAAAAAAAAAGTGGTTTGTGCGTGGTATCGGACACATTTTTTCTGACGTATTTTTTACCGCTAAACGACAATCTGAAGTCATAATTGGGGGTTAATCAGCAACGGAGAAAAATGAAAAAAATCGATAAAAATAAAGATTTAATGTTTTTTTTTATTAGCGCGTTTACTCCCTATCTACATAGGGAGAACCCGCTTATGAGGTTGACCTCACGACGCAATCCGGAAGTGCCGACCAGAAACTTTCTCGTTTCAGACCCAATAGATCACGAAAATATAGGTGGTAAATTTGTATATATATATATATATATATATATATATATATATGCTTGTCTTTTAACGCTCTAGCAAGCTCAAAATGGCCCGATTTTGATGAACTTTGGTACAAAAATCTGTCTTCTAATTTGGGAAACTCAACAGCGAGGATAAAATTTAGCAGAAATCCATTACACAGGTCATTTGAGGAGAAAATAGTCACGAAACGACAGAAACAATAATAATGTCATCATCATCCAAATAAAACAATAAGGTTTTGATTTTTATCAATTTTTTTCATTTTTCTCCGTTTTTTGCTGATGAACCCCCAATTATGACTTCAGATTCGTGTTCAGCTGTAAAAAATACGCCAGAAAAAATGTGTCCGATACACCGCACAAACCACTTTTTTAGCGCGGTTCCTCCCTCCCTTCATAGGGAGGAACCCCGCTTTTTTTTTGTGAACCTGTGTTATTGTTTAACGATCATATTTTTCCTTTAATCTACTCCATAAAACAAAGGAATTGGGGAAAGAATCGTGCCGATATCATTTTCTAAATTCGATTTAAAAAATAAAGCCCTTTCAACCTATTTTATTTTATTTCTCGGCTCCTAAGGCGCATTGGACGGAACGCTCGGACACATGTCGACTATTTTTCGATGTAGAATCACCAGAAAAAAAAATGGTCAAGATCGGTGACCCCATCGCTGTATACTCCTCTTGTTAGTAATATTAAAGATAATACAATAAGCATTATATAAGATCGTCTTGTACATTTCAAATTATTATTTAGAGCATACAGTATTTCTACTTTATTCATTCATTTGGAGCAAATTCCCTGATATTTTTTTCGTTATTATAAAGCCCTGAGAAGTAATATCCTTTTAAAAAAATTCTATTTAAGAGTCACATTGATTTAGCTCGTTATTATTACTCCATCGAGATCTATATTCAGTCTTTCTTCGAGGCAGGCTTTTATTTTAGGAAATCTCTAAAATAAGTACTCAGAAATGAGAAATATGAAATGGTATTTATAAAACTTGAATCTGTTGAGGCGACAAGCGAAGGAACGCTGCGATTACACGCAACATAACATTGTGTAATAGGAGGGAAGCAAGGTTACTGGCCCTACCTGGCTCGGTGTGCTACGCTTCGATAACTCCCTCTCACCCATCATTTACAGGGCATTCCGGCTTTGAAGCAACTTACAAACCTACCACTCGCATCTATGCCCAATCAAAAAAGAAAGCAATTATTTGTAAAAAACAAAAATGACAAAGATTTAAATCCAATAAATCGATATTTTACGTTTAATTATCACCCGCTTATAGCGAATAGGCTAAAAACAATTTGTAAAGGTATATGTAAAATTAGTTGGAAATATGAACACAAGATACAGAATATGTTTAGTAACATTAAAGACAGGGTTAATGCATCAAACACAAAATATAATATCTATAAAATTAACTGCAACGACTGTAGCAAATGTAATATTGGGGAATCTGCACAATTATTAGGTAAAAGAATTATACAACACGTAAAGAGCATTGACACACAGGAAAACGGTACCGCATTGACGGAGCATGCAATATCAAAAAAGCACTGTTTTGATTTCAAAGAAGTTAAAATACTTAACAAAGAAAGAAACACGCTGAAAAGAAAAATTAAAGAAAATATTTATATTCTAAAAAATTCAAAAACAGCTGTTAATAAAAGGACCGATCTTAGAAACGTACATCAAATTTTCCATTCTGTAATAGATTAAGACCTAATTTTTGTAACGGACGGACTTTACAAATACCACATATAGATAAAGACGCGGCCATATTGGTAGGCTTAGGACATGACTAGTATTACCCCTGCCTCCGTAGAAGATACATGAGGAGACGAGAGGACTTCTTAGCAAGGTAGGACTTTTAAAAAATGTTTGTTAAAGTTATTTTAAAATCTGGACTTTTAAAAAATTGTGTATATTTTAAATATGTTTAATATTGGGAGGTACAAAAATGGATTTGGTTGCAGAAGTGCCCCTGATGAGGTGCGAATGAATTAAGCACGAAACATGTAGGGCAGAAAAAAATAAAGTGGTGTGACACAAGGAAGTACTACTTTTTCCCGACCCTAAGCCTAAAAGAACGAAACGCATTAAGAAATATTTTGGGTCATCCACAAGAATAATAATAATATATATATATGTATATATATATATATATATATATATATATATATATATATATATATATATATATATATCGGATAGATATTCTCGTTCAAGTTTACATACGGAGAGAAATAGCTAGACATTTATATCATGGATATCTATACGATAGTTGTCGATTTGCGATAAATGTACGGCCCGTTTACACTCATACATATAAGTCCTGTGTATTCCATTTTGTTAACAATGAAGAAAGTATCGAAACGCAAAATCGCGGCCTGTGTAATTATTTTAAAAATGTTGGAAATAAAAAAAAAAAGAAGTTCTGCATGGGTTCGAGAATGGATTTTGAGACGGGAAAAATTAGGTTTCTTCAGTCAATTAATGTCTAAGCTCTGTTTCGAGGATCCAGCGCAGTTTTCGAATTTTTTAAGAATGAAACCAGCAGATTTCGAAAAGCTTGCTTGTAAAATAAGCAAGCTTTCCTCTTACATCAAAGCAAGATACAGAATTCAGAAAGGCTATTAGTGTAACAGAATAAATAGCTCCAGCTTTACGATTTTTAGCATCTGGTGAGTTATATTTACTTGATGAAATACTATTTTATATTATGAACTTTTATTAATATGAACTATGTTTTAAAACTGTACACATGATATATTTCACAATTGAATTGGTTTCTTTAATTGCAATGTTTATTTTTAATTTTTTCGGTAGTTGTACTGAATCCTTCGGCCATTTCCTTAAAGCATCATTTTTATTTAATTTTATCATTATAAGTAATACGCTTAATGTCCCACAGCTCCGGTTTGCTTTGGTACATATTGATAAGTTCTATAACTTCAACTTTTAACATGACTCTTTTTTATCCCCCATATTGCAAGAGAAAAGTAGACGAACTGTTAAAACTCAAGCGATAAACCAAATAGTTCTGTTGCAACTAGCAAATAATCAGAGTTTACACCTGACGGTATAGAAGTGTCGACACTTCTATAAACGTAAATATATATATCTCAGACAGAAATTGTTCGGAGTTTACATTAGTCAGAATTTCCCTCTGATATAAATATCCTGCAATAACTATCAAGTGTAAACGCACCCATAGTCTCCTAAGAGTGGTGACATCATGAAATGAGTTGCAGGCAATAGTGCTGTAGTTGTGGTAAGTTTGTGGAATGGGTTGCTGAGCAAGGTTACTGCCCCTAGATCCGCCATTCACAGACACCTCCCCTCACTCCACTCATTTCGCTAGCCCTCTTCATAACTGCCCAGACTAAAACCAATATTGCCCAATTATCGATATGACTTTACTTCAAATTATGGTTTTTGAGGTATGGTCAAATTCATCTCTCAGGGTTTACAAACAATTGAATAAATCTGTATTATAATTGTATGCATTACTTAAGATTTCTGTAGCATTGCTTGCAAAACCTTGACTTCATCGCAAAACGTTAAATCGTATCGTTATCGAGTAACGTAAAACCATAAAGTTATTGCCTAACGCTGAACAATAACGACCTCAACCTACAACCCCGAAGAAATTGTTGGCGTAATTTGTTTTCTTCTAACGAAATTTTCAATGTAAGATTCAAAACTAATCACAGAGATGTATTCTTAAAATTGTCGAAATTGGTTGAGTGTAAGGGTACTTTATCAGAAATTTTCATTTAAATAAACAATGAAACTAAATTTTATAGCTAACCAGGGGCGTATATAAGGGGGGGCTGAGGGGGCTACAGCCCCCCCCCCCCCCCCGAAATTGTGATTTGATCGGTAAAAATTTCATAAAACTCTCAAAAATAAATTAAATAAGATCATTTAGTTCATAAAACATATTCTATTTTGGTTGTAATAGCGTTTAAGTTGGCTAAAACTCTTCCAAGATCTAAATTGTTAGTATTCCATACACCGGAAATGGTCTCAGCCCCCCCCCCAAAATTTTTCAGCCCCCTCTGAATTTATTTTCTATATACGCCCATGTAGCTAACCTAATATATATATATATATATATAGCGTGTAAAACTGGAGCTACAACCTATGATGAGTCTTGGCCGCCTACACTACATTCCTCCGGCCCGGAGAGTCCAATACTCGCCATTTCCAATTGGAAATGCCAGGCGACGGTTGATCGAACCATTTCGAACGTGGTCTTCCAAGCCTTCGCTTGCCTTATAGTTTGCCGTTGTACACCTTGTTGTCATTCTACTAGGAGCCAATCGCTCGATGTGACCCAGCCATCTAATTCTTTTAGATTTAATCTTGGCCACAAGATTGTGCTCGCCACATAGCTGGTATATCTCGGCATTGCAACGAATTCGCCAGCCATTTTAGTCCCGCGTACAAAACAACTGGTCTTAAAATCGCCTTGCAGATGCGTTTTATCGACCTACAGCTTAGAATCCTTGATTTCAAGATAGGGTCGAGACTATAATACGGTTTTTTGCCAGCGTTGATACATTCATACATTTCTACCAAGGGGGAGCTATTGACCTGTTTGCCTTCTATTGCACATGAATAAATATTTTCTCGTAGATAGATTGATGTCTAGACCTGCTCGCATGGACTCTTTTTCCAGCTGGCAAAACCTCTCAGCCAAACATTCTTTCCTCCTGCATGAAAAGTCTGTGTCATCGACATATGCGAGTTGTTCCACCTTGATTTATGTCTATGTTACGTATATTTTTTTTTCTAGTGCGAGGTTAAACAACGCGCTGGATAAGGCGTCACTCTGTCCCCCCATTTTTTTTTTCGCTCTGGATCCTCTTTGCAACTTTTTCTTTCTTTCCCGCCAGGTATCCCACCAGTGCTGACATTATAAGCTCATTTGCCACCGAGGAACCGGCAGCCGTGCTGCGAGTTGCCAGGTCCTTGTGAGTCTCTCACCCTCCCTCCCCTCCGCATGCTGGCCAGCAGTTCCTCCGCTCATTTCCACCGTTGGTATGTTGCTACTCATCCTCGTCCGTCTTCAAGGCCGTTCACCGCAGCCCCTGCATACACGGTTATGCTTATACCGTCATTTACTTGGTTACCTGAGCCTTGGTATAAAGCAGGGGGTACCACGAGACCACACGATTTAGTCTCGCCGCTTCTACATAGGTTGACATTTGGGAGCTGGTGTACGTTATCACCAACACTCGTCTAACTCCTCGTATACCATGTATATATATATATATATATATATATATATATATATATATATATATGTAAATTTTCACAAAACATTATTTAAATTATGACATCTGTGTTACATTTCCTTTATAACCGCTAAGATGTGGCAATATGTAAAACATATTACACTAAAAGGCTCACGTATAAAATATAAGCAACGAAAAATATTGCTTCGTCCATTTATTAGTCGTATCATTCTCCATTTAGAATTCATAGCGTTCAATTTTTTTATCGAATTAGATTCACCCTAAGAAGGCGTGAACAATGATAAGAACATTTCTTATCTATACTATTTTTGGCTCCATTAAGTAATATTTACTTTCTTCGCCGTATATAGCTGATATAGGCAGAAAAGCAGCACTTTTTCCTTTTGCATCACATTATTTCGCAATGTTGCTCTACATGTTTCGTGGCGTTAACGCAACCTCCTCACGGGGCCAAGAGAACTCTGTCCTGATGTGGCTAATAAAAGTACAAAATAGTATATATGAGTAGTGAAAAATTGTGAAATGAAATTATACAAAATTAAAAGCAAGTACTGATTTTTTTGTGAGTGAAGAAAATAAATGATAAAAATAATAAATTTTATAATAGGAAATTTCGAAGTTTTACTGGAAGGGACGAAATAAAACAGCAGAGTGAAAAAAATTGAAATTGAAATATGGTGACTACAAGGCCTCATCAAAAATAAAAATAAATAATCAAATTTTCTTTTTACAGTACATCTGCAATTAGGCCATTAAAGGCTTGCTCACTCCACATTGCCACCTTCCCTAAAATCTAATGGTGGCGAGCCCATAGATGATAAAAATCAAACTGCTAGAATTGGGACTCCAACCCGTACCTTCCTACGTAGGATTAGATACACTACCAACCATACTTCAGAGGAGTTATGTATGTTTACAAAACACATTTCTGAAGGGTGAAGAGTGATCCCCAACTATCAGTATATATATATATAAGCGGGTTTCCTCCCTATGAAGGGAGGAAGGAAACAAACTAATGTAAATAAATAAATTACCATATCAATTATACAACTTCACTCATTACAGGGCGGCAGTTATATAGTGCCTATTTACACACCGCATTCTCAATTATTCTAATGAGCCGAAATTAAAATATGGTTTAAAATATAGTAGCATCTAGCGGTAGAGTATAGCTGCTCTTGAGCTTGGTCCAATGAATACAATTATTTTTCATTTTGTGAAAGAATTACAGATGAATTCCAATTCATCATAAATTGTTTCAAAGATAGATGTTTCGATATTTTTCCAATGATAATTTTAAAAAAATTAATTAAGTAAATAGCTTATATTTACTGGTACCCGGAGAGAAGAGTTCCCAGTGACCTGTGGCGCTACTCATAACAAAGGCATAATACCTCCTTTGGAAGGAGTTGTCCCCAACAGAGGATAACTTGAAGTGGCCTTATTTTTGTATGAGGGCAACTATTTCGCTTGGGAGGTTAAAAAAAAGATACGGTGTAAAAAGTGCCAAAACAGATGAGTTCTTGAGTGTCTAAAGACAAAATGATTTGAGACATTCCATTCGCAGAGTAGTGGAATAATTGCAAGAATTCTGTAGGAGATGCTTAAGACAGAGCGAAAACATAGTTTTCATCGTCGATTTGTTCCAATAAGTACACACAACCAGTCGGGTAAGTTGTTAACACCAAATGCGAATAGTTTTTAGTAGCTGTATGGTAGAATAAGGGCATACAACATGCTTGGGAGGTTGAATATGTATAGCGTTACGAGTGCTAAAACTCCTGCGACGGAGGTTCTGGACCTCAGGAGAGGACTTACTACTTGAGAGACCAGGCTGTATAATGCAATAACAATCTTCTTGAGAGTCTAAAGACAAAATTATTTTGAGACATTGCATTTGCAAGTTGTTAACTCCGAATACAAATAGTTTTTAGTAGCTGTATGGTAGAATAAGGGCAAACAACCTGCTTGGCAGTTTGAATATGTATAGCGTTACAAGTGCCAAAACGCCTGCGCCGGAGGTTCTGGACCTCAGGAGAGGACTTACTACTTGAGAGACCAGGCTGTATAATGCAATAACAATCTTCTTGAGAGTCTAAAGACAAAATGATTTGAGACAATGCGTTCTCAAGTTGTTAAGACCAAATGCGAATAGTTTTTAGTAGCTGTATGGTAGAATAAGGGCAAACAACCTGCTTGGCAGTTTGAATATGTATAGCGTTACAAGTGCCAAAACGCCTGCGCCGGAGGTTCTGGACCTCAGGAGAGGACTTACTACTTGAGAGACCAGGCTGTATAATGCAATAACAATCTTCTTGAGAGTCTAAAGACAAAATGATTTGAGACAATGCGTTCTCAAGTTGTTAAGACCAAATGCGAATAGTTTTTAGTAGCTGTATGGTAGAATAAGGGCAAACACCCTGCTTGGGAGGTTGTGGACCCAGAGAAAGGATAGTTTTCAGTGGCTGTATAGTGGATTCCTCTCGCTCACCTGGTCCAAGGCCGGGATGTCGTTAGCCTGTTGGAGCTCCTGGTTCCGCTCTCCGCACCTCAGACCATTCAGTTCCCTACAATCCTCTACAAAATTCAAGGTTCTATCCTAGAGGATATTTTATCATTTGTCTTCAACAACCATCGACTACAGTGCCTGCAGCAAAGTATCTCACTGTGCAAAAAAATCAGAGTTGCATAGCTAAGCACTTTCCTCGGAATTTGACTAGTGTAGATTGCATTTCTTAATAACACATCAAATTTGCCTTTTACAAGAAAATATACTATATTGATAGTATATCACTCGCTGAAGATAAACATACAAATAAAAATGCATGTTTAGCTCTTATTGTTCATTTGTGCCATATTTAATATACTACCGTGAGCGCGGGGTCTCCCGTGGTCTAGTGGCTAGCGCGCTGGATTCATAAGCGGGAGATGGTGGGTTCTCGTCCCACCTCCGGCAGGAATTTCTCATCTCAGGGCTCACTGGGAAAATTCCTCGCTGCACCCTGGATGTCGGCGCTAATGACCTAGATGTAGATGCGCCGTAAAAAAACAAAAAAAAAAACAAAAAAAACAATCCCGTGAGCGCGGTAGATTTATCACATTAATGATAATGAGTCCAAATACTCTAGTAAATTCCCCAAAATTTATTCTACCACCATTACGCATTAAATTGTGACTAATGAAAAGCTAATGTAGGCTCTCAACAAGAATGGGGCAACATTCGAATACCTGTGTAGTAAATGTCCCCGTATAAGCGACGCCAAAATAAAAGAAGGAATATTTATCGGATCTGAAATAAGAGGGTTTCTAAAGGACCAAAACTTTGATTCAGTTTTACAGGGCTTTGAAAAAAATCATGGGAACCTTTTAGAGCAGTCGTTCATGGTTTTTTGGGCAATACGAGAAATGAAAATTATGTTGAACTTGTGAACAATCGCCTTCAAAAGTATGAACAGTTACGTTACAATATGTTTCTAAAAATTCATTTCCTTCATTCCCATCTTAAATTTTCTTCTAACTGCGGTTATGTAAGTGCGGAACATGGTGAACGATTCGACACTGAAAAAGAGATACAAGAGTCGATGGAATGCGTCAATGTTAGCGGTCATCTGCTGAGATAACCCTGAAAGCAATTACAATAGACAAAGGGGGGAAAAAGATAAATTCTTAATTAAACAAGTTGAAATATTTTGTTAATATTTCAAAATTCCCAATTTTATATAAAAAATAACAAATAAATAAATAAATAAATAAATAAATAAATAAATAAATAAATAAATAAATATATATATATATATATATATATATATATATATTAATAAATTGTTCTGTATTTCAACATTTTACTAAAAGTGAAATTTTGTATATTAGGTGTATTTTCAAAATAAGATCTAATTAACAAAATATATTCGTGTTTTGGTATGCGGTAACCTCAATGCAGTATAAAAATATTGTATTCAATTGAAACAAACACAAAAAGGTAAATTTGGAAGACCAGTGTAATTTGCTTAAAAACACCTACATAAATAACACAGAAACATGAATAGTTGTGTTCTTTTACTTTTGTAATGACGATCTGTTTCAATTATGATTTTTTTTAAATTAATTGCTTTCCAGAGTTTTGTGTATGTGTGGTTCTACACTACATAATAAATACACAAAAACTTCACATTTTCATCTATTCGTCTCGATGAATGATAAAAGCGCCACGATGTAAATAGAAGAAGGTCCTGCAATAATAACGCAGGACAGCAACGAATACGAAGTTTCGTTGAAATATAACAAAACGTTCGGCCGGTATTGCAAAATTAGAAATATGGGTTCGGAGTAAACCCCCTCCAGACAGTAGTTAACAAACTCCTTTAATCGTTTTCTAGGGGAATGTTATATACCAAATGCCCTGGAGAAAAAAAAACAAAACACTTGCGAGTATCGTGTTACCAGACACACACACATACATATATATATATATATATATATATATATATATATATATATATATATATATAGGGGCGAGGTTAGCTCAGTGGTAGAGCACTGGACTAATAAGCTGGAGGCCTGAGTTCAAATCCCGAGCAAGCACTAAAGATTTTTTCTTCTAGTGTCTTCGTTCATGGGTTGAATTCGGCCTCCCTGACCGTCCCTAGGCCAACCCAGCCTTTAATTAATTTAATAATGGGTACCTTGGGTGCTAATGACTCTAGCAGTCGAAGCGGCCAAGGGGAAAATCAGGCGGCCGGAGCATAGTACTGACCACACTATCTCCCTAGTGTGCCGTTTGGTCATGAATCAGATACCTCTATAGTATCTGCCCCTCAGGGCCCTTGTGGCCTGTTAAGGGACTGATTTTATATATATATATATATATATATATATATATATATATATATATATATATATATATATATATCTTCGAGGTAGGACCATTAGAAGACATTTTTTGGGTCTATTTCGGAAAAGGGGTTCCAGTGGTTTTGTTAAATAACAGTTATTACTATATATAACATATGAATATGAAAGAAAATGCATTTTATAAATAACCTCAAAACATATTTAATAACCTCAACTGATAAAAACAAGTTAAATCTCTGAACGAAAATCTGCGATGTTCTCTCAAATCTTCTGTAACAAGCACTCCATCTCATACCTCCTCCTCCATATAAATCCGCATAGATATAAATCCAGCATGCTCCTCCTAGTTCCGCATTTCTCTAGTTTTTGTGTTTGATCGAAGCATTAAAGGTACATGACTGTTCTCAAGCCATATTCCGCGTAACAAACCAACCCTTGTTCTGTGTTCCCTCTTGTAACAATACCACTTGTTTTCTTCTAGCCGTAACTTCATGGGGGGCCCTTTGCCGCGAACCATTGTACTCGGTATGATCCTTTTGCTCCGTAGAAACTTGTCTTCAGTCCTGATATGGTCACCTAACTGAAATGTATTCATTACGTTTGAGCCAAGATCACAAATTACCTGAAATTAGGAAATTTTGCGAGGTTACCGGAACATGTGTATTCATATTTTATAGTCATAATTTATTTTATTTAGTGAAAATAATGAAAGTTAAAATCACTGGCTCCTCTTTTCCGAAATAGACCTCAATAGCCACATTCCTTCGGAAACCTTATATATGCAATCAAATTTTGTCTTAAATGCTATATTGGAAACACAACACTGCCCTAAACCCGAAATTGCAGACCCTTTACACTAACATTATACTACACACGATTTCACTACACACGACTTTCTAACATTTCACTTGAGGGCGATGATGACCTATTCAGAGCGGTGATAACCTAGACTTATTCTGCCCTTAAATACCAACCCAACCCTACCTTTTGAAACGTCCTAATAGTATATCCTGCCAGGGGTGAATCCATTATTCCTTTTAGCTAATGGGCTACTCTCCGAGAGTAGACAGCCTGGATTGTAAATATGGTAAAATTAGTACCATTAGGCTTTAAATTGTTGAAATAGAGAGAGAGAAAAAACTCATTTCCAAATCATCCGAGGTGGCTCCTTGTAGACCGCGTTGGAATAGTCGGTCACAATTATTAAACTAGTTCGCCTAAAATCTTATGTTTCAAATGAGATTTGTCCCTGGGTGATTTGGGGGGATTCCCCCGATCCAAAATTCCCTAGCTCCTTTCTTCTCAATAAAACAGTTTAGAAAATTCTGCATTTATGATCATTTAAATGAATATGAACTTTTGAAATATGGTACTGTCACAAAAAGGTCGTCATGATGTACTTCTGCTTAAAAAAAAAAAAATTGCCCCCTAGACCCTCGCCCCGTTACTTTCTGCTTCTAGCCGACAGCCAAAATTAAAAAACAAAACATGTACCCGCTCATTAATGGTGTTCCTTTAAATTTACTCATTTTGTTATCTCTAGCATTTCAACTCGTTTATTCTTTAAAAGTGGTATTTTTCTTTGAAGATTCTCTATTCATTTTTCTGCGTTAGTTTTCGTCGGTAGTCAAGACAGAAACTCAACTTTTTTTCTTTCTGTCTGGAAAGCATTTATTACCTCCAAACGTAGATGTAATAGGAGCTGAAACATCTCATATCAGGTGAAATATATTCCATCAAATAAAGTAACTCGTATCAGCTAAAATATCTCTCGTCAGCTGAAATACCTTCGATCACCTGATCAATTACTCATTACCTGAAACACTTCCAATTAGATGAAATATCTTATATCAGATAAAATACCTTACATAAGCTAAGTAGCCTCCCATCACCTGAGACAGCTGGACCGAAAGTTTACCAGAAGTGAGTGCGCTACTTTGGGGTAGCCTTTTCGCTCTACCCTCGTGTGACGCCCTAGCTAAAATACTTTCCATTCTGAAGCATGGAAATGAGTGAAGGTTCTGACATAAATATTTATTTTTTATCATTATGTCTTGACCATGCAGGAGAAATCTCTATTGAGCTCATTTTATAATCATAAATAAAAACATTAATAATAAAAAAACTAACAAATTACTTAATTTTTGTATATTATGAAACAATAATTCACTCATCGAATCAAGATCTACAGTAAAGGAATTATTCGAACATTTAGTTCGGAAAAATATCATCAACTTTAAATTCAAGTAAACGTGGACTACCATTTAAATGAGACATAAAACATAAAACTCAAAAATGTCTTTCTCCTAAAAATTCTCCTTAGTTTTATACGATGTAATCTATTTGAGCAATTGTTTTATCTTGTTTATAATTAAATAGCTTGTGATGTAATTTATTACAAATTTTAATACATTTTAAATAATAATATAATTGAAATCCTGTAAATAAAATTATCTCAATTTCTTGACGTACAAGATTAAGCTACGTTACGTTACACAAATAATAAAACATTTCTGTACAAAGATATCGCATTCGAGATTATTATCAAACATGAAGGCATCTTGTTCCCAAGAGTCAAGTGCCTTATTAGATACGATAAACCTGCCTGTATAGTTATATATTGGTGTTCTAAATTGCGACCATCAATTATTTTTTTCTTATGATTTGTAACAGTGCCAGACAAATGATTCTCGAAGAAACTGCTGATACTGGAGGCAAGGGACTTTCAAGACATCTTCTGTCATTTGCTGGCTCGGCTTTATTTCCCATTTATTAAAATACTTAAATAATTGACAATAACCACTCTTTTTACAGCGAAAGAAGAGTGGTTATTGTCAAAAAATAAAAGAAGATTTTGATTGATGGTTGAATCATTAAACAGTTTCGACTTCTGACTCGATTCCATTAATGCTAACAAAAAAATTCTGTTTGATAAGTTGCTCGAAATGAAGTACATTAGGTAGGAATAACAAATACCAAGGAAATATAGGAGAAACATGTGAAATAGGACATAGGAAACAAACGGATCAGACTGATAAGAAATCATGTGTTGATAACATCGCCTAGCGAGAAGGATAACAATATTGATTTACAGGAAAAAAAAAAACTAATATTCATAAAGAAAAAAAGATAATGTATACAAAGAAGTAATTAATTATTACAAAAGTTCCGACATTGTTTTGTTTTCGACACATTTGTGTATGTGGAAAGCTTACATAATTTCTCGCTATCTGCTAGTCTCTTCACGAGTTTATCTTATTATCATTATACACTCAATGTTTCTCAGGGTTTTGTCACGTGGATGCAGGTCTCGCTATCTTACCACCCACAAAAATAAATCCGTTCCCAGTGACAGGCTATCTGTTTATATTAATATCATAATTACTCCTGATTCATGCAGAGTCCAAAGCTGGACAAATGGTTAACTTTTAATTGTATACTTGGAGTAGGGTTTGAAAAATAATTTTCGAAAATTCAGCCGATTAGATCCACATTATTATAAGATGATGATCATTTCTATCAATACTTTATTCACAAAATGGCAGAACACCATAAATTTATAAGTCCGACTTGCAGGAACTGTGTTATCTTAGCCCGTCCCCCTTCTTATTCCTAGTGACATTTGATAAGCTGTAAATAGAAATAGTTTTGATTATTCATGAAAAAAATAAATGAAATCGCAAAGAGAAGATTTCAGGCGCCACAGCAAAAAACTGGAAGTATTCTAAGCGGAAATTACTCCCACCGCCTTACTCTAGGAAAACAGTGTTACAAATACGTTTCTCATTCTCTTACCTTATTTTACTGAAATACACACTTTACTGTTATATGCAATTAAAAAAAAAATAGCGAATTAAAATCTAAGGCCAACAGACAAAAGAAACATTTTAAAGAACGAAACCGACAGTTTTAGGCACATATTTCCCGGATTGACATCGTCCCATCGAAAATCACTTGTAGTAACTGTCCATAATTAGGTTCTATTTGTAGATTGTAGTGTTCTGTAAATAAAATATATGTATATATATATATATATATATATATATATATATATATATATATATATATATATAAATAAAAAAAAAAAAAAAATCAGTCCCGTAACAGGCCACGAGGGCCCTGAGGGGCAGATACTATAGAGGTATCTGATTCATGACCATACGGCACACTAGGGAGATAGTGTGGTCAGTACTATGCTCCGGCCGCCTGATTTTCCCCTTGGCTGCTTCGACTGCTAGAGTCATTAGCACCAACCAAGGTACCCATTATTAAATTAATTAAGGCTGGGTTGGCCTAGGGACGGTCAGGGAGGCCAAATTCAACCCATGAACGAAGACACTAGAAGAAAAAATCTTTAGTGCTTGCTCGGGATTTGAACTCAGGCCTCCAGCTTATTAGTCCAGTGCTCTACCACTGAGCTAACCTCGCCCCCATATATATATATATATATATATATATATATATATATATATATATATATATATGCGTGAGCGGTTTCCATCATGGTCGCGAAGAACAAGGGGGGGGAGGTTTTTAGTCGGTTGGAGTCCGACACTACCTGGTTATCCTCGCCAGGAGTCCATTAAGGATATATATATATATATATATATATATATATATATATATATATATATATATATATATATATATAATTGAAAAAAAATTAGGTTCCATAGTAGTGGTAAACAAGGTGATACATGTCGAGTACCTTTGTTCTGTGATGTATGTGTCAATGTTGTGTCATGTAGACATGTCTATTATAAACATAGTGGGTTAGTTATCTATAAATATCTTGGGGGCATTGGATATAGTATATATTGTTGTGTCCTCTTTTAATTTATCACATATGTAAAATAAAATGAAAATTACTTGCAGTAAAAAAATTGATAAATAAAAGATAGATCTGATCATTTATTCGCTCGTTTGACCCTCTTCCAATTAACATGGATAAGTTTTGGATAGGTTTAAAGCAAAGGAAGTATTACATAAAATATTTTTTCTGCTTAAGCAATTTCAGACTTTTTGTATATTTTCTTAAATTCCTAGAAACGGCTGAAAAATTATCAAAATTATTATGTGTTCATTCGAAAGAAAACTTTAAAAGTTTTGGATTCGCCTCATTGAAGGTGAAATATTATTATTTTTACCTAAGCGTTTTAAAGAACATAAAGGAAAAGCAATATGTGTAAACGCGCTATGATGATACACTTTCTGCTGAATGGGGCATCTTATTTTTTTTTATTTGGGATCATCATGACGACTTGTTAACTCCGTGACAGCTGACAACACTAGTGTACAATAACCAACATTGTACACGAACTTGTTTATAGTATGTACAGTACCCGTTAAGTGCCGAGCATTCAATTGTAAAATTATACCCACTTTAATTGGAGTTTTCACTGAGAAAGTGACAGTAAGTAATGCCCCGACCTACCGCGACAGTCATTAAAGTCCATATTCTCTTTTATAGCCACTAGTAGCAGTAATAAAAAATAATAGAAAGCTTGAAGAGGTCAAAACGAAAGTTCTTTAGTGTATTTAACACGATAAATACTGCTCACTAATTCCTTTTTGCAGAGTTTTGCCATTTAAGTATAAGAAATTAAAGGATTCTCTTTTCACTCCTTATAACAATAAAAGCTATTTACTTCTAGTTTCGATTTGTATGATTTCGTTTTAGAGCTGTTTTTGTTTAAAAAAAAAAAAAATAAATAAATGAAATAGCATTTAGTATTTCCTCCCTAACTCTCCTGGGGTCTCGCGTGGTCTAGTGGCTAGCGCGCTAGATTCATAAGCGGGAGATGGTGGGCTCGATCCCCACCGGCGCCAGAATTTTTCTCATCTCAGGGCTCGCTGAGAAAATTCCTAGCTGCACCCTGGATGTCGGCGCTAATGCCAAGATTTGTTGATGCGCCGTAAAAAAAAAAAAAAAAAAAAAAAAAAAAAAAAAAAACCCTAATTCAATTCTAGGAACGTTCCCATGACTCTTTCATGATTCAACGAATCGAAAAAATCTTTTCGAAAGGAAGCTGCAGTTGAAATTTGAAGTTGACCGGGTGAAAATTAAGACGCTTGCGTATCGCCCGTTTTGACAAAAACGAATTTAAATATTAATCTACTGAAATGATCATTTTTCCCCCTTTTAATTTTGTCTTCATAATTTCTTGTAATAAAGATAAAAAAATTGGTTTTTAATTTTGAAATGTATTGGGACTTTCGTTGAAAAATAGAATTAATTGGCACATTTGAAAACTGTTCCGCCACATTAACCCTCGTAGATTTCATTTTTAGCACTTTCCTCCGAAGGAAAGTAGCTATTGAGGTTGGACTCATGACGGAATTTTTGAAAAATGTCTTCAAATCTTTATCGATCCTACCTAGTAGACACCGAAAATGACCCCCGTTAAAATTTATATATATCTATATATATATATATATATATATATATATATATATATATATATATATGTGTGTGTGTCTGTTAACACGATAGCGGCCAGAGTTTTTGTTTTTTCGTCACGAAACTTGGTATATAGCATTCAATTAGCAAACGATTGAACGAGTTCGTTAACCACCAAAGTCGGTCCACCGGAAGGGGGGGCTTACCCCGAACCCAAAACACTAATTTGACTATGTCAGCCGTAATATTTGTTATATTTCAACGAAACTTGGTATTCGTAGTGGTAATATAGAGAGAAAAGTGAGATATAAAAATGAACTAAATCGGTTCATTAGAAGGGGGGGTTTACTCCGGACCCACAATACCAATTTGCCATTACCAGCCGTGATTTTTGGTATATTTCGATGAAACTCGGTATTCGTAGTGGTAATCCACAGGTAAATAACTGTTGTAAAAATAAACTAAATCGGTTCATTAGGAGGGGGGGTTTACTCCGGACCCACAATACCAATTCGCCACTACCAGCCGTGATTTTTGGTATATTTCGACGAAACTCGGTATTCGTAGTGGTAATCTACAGGTAAATATGTGTTGTAAAAATAAACTAAATCGGTTCATTAGAAGGGGAGGGGTTTACTCCGGACCCAAATTCCTAATATACAAATACCGGTCGTAATTTCTGCTGTATTGTAAAGAAACGCGGTATACGTCGTGGGTAACTCATGAGAAAGAAGTGTTGTAAAAATGAGCTGAATCGGTCAATCGGAAAGCGGGGGTTTAATTTGTAATATATTTCAATAGAAAAGCCCGTCAGACGTAGGTTCACAAAGCCGCCGCAAGGAGCGCTTTCCACCACTAGAGTGACTGTATCCTGTTCCTGCGTTAGATCAAAATACGATAATATGAGGTTTTTTGTATTTATTACGTAGTGTAATAGGTACCATGTGTAAACATAACTCTGGAAGTAAATTATTAATTGATCAGTTACTCATTACAAATTTAAAAGAGAACTATTCATGTTTTTATTTTATTTATGTAGGATATTTTAAGCAAATTGTTCTGGAAAGCAATCTACACTACCCAAATTCTGAGGAAAGTGCTTAGTTATGCAGCTCCTGCGTGACGGACTTTTGATTAGTTAAGGAGTCATTTAAGCCTATAAAAAAAATAGCAAAAAAAAAGTTACGAAGTAGTATTACACCTTAAGCTGTGAAAGTTTAGCCTCCTTTCCTCCACTGATAGGAAACCCACTTATGATTATTGCTCTTATATGTATATGTCGAAACCAGTAACCGTAGTAAATGTAAAGCATCTATTAAAAAAAAATATTAAATTTCTTAAATTAACAAATAAAGCGATTTTTTATAGGGTCATCTCTTTCGGAGGAATCGTATGGATCAGAAAGTAGATGAATCATCTGCCTTCAGTGGGATATTCATGTCTCTATAAGACACTAAGGTAACGAAACATTAAGCTGCGTTCAAATGAGTTCGTATAATCCATTGTTGTGTAGGTAATGTAGTATAGAGTCTATGTGTTGGCTATCTTCTCTTAACAACTCGCATAAGTTGTAGGCTAAGTTCAGGTCACGTCGTCTCATGCATTCTGTGAGTAAATGTTTTATCGTAAGAGTAGTGTTACATATTTCACATTGCGGCTGTTCTTGTCTCGAGATTAAGTAACTGTGAGTAAGTCGAGAATGACCAATCCTTAAGCGGGTCAAAACCACTTCTCCTCTTCGGTTTACACGGGAACTGGATGGCCATTATTTTACTGTATGTTTGATAGAACGGAGTTTATTTTCTGTTAGTTGTGTCCACGAATTTTGCCAGAATAATGTTATAATGTCTCTTGTTCTGTTTGTCCAGTCTTGGTGGGTTAGTCTTGTTATTTCTACTGATCCATACTGATTTTCCTAGGATGCAAATGCAAAAAGATTGATGTGCAAACATAATGTAAATAAACTTAATTTAAATTCATGTAATCTAATATTATATGTCTATATATATATATATATATATATGTGTGTGTAAATAATAAAAACAAACTTGTATTAAGCATAATTTAATGTAAATATGTAGATATATAGACAATTAGCTGATATAATGAAATTTAGTAGTATGTATATATATATGTATGTATGTTTATGTGTGTGTGTGTGTGTGTGTGTGTGTGTGTGTGTATATATATATATATGTGTGTGTTTGTATATGTATATGTAATGTTTCTAATAACTACATAAAATGTAAGGTGTACATCGCCATAAAGCGGAACACCAACAAATAAAATAAGTGTCAGTTTCGTAATTTTGAACATTTTTTGAGTCTGTTTGCCTAAGTTTTTAATTATCGCTCCATTTAACAGTAAAATGAGTATTTTAGAAAAACATGGTTAGCAGGTGAGAAACATTTTTGTATTAGTATTTTCCTAGAACGACGTTGAGAAGGTCGGATGGAGTAATTTTCGATTAGGACAGTCTAGGGACGTTCCGGTACTAGTAAATACGAATAGGTAGTCGATACTTCTGATACGATAACAAGTACTAATAGCATCGAATAATTCTTGCTATAGTTACTCGTAAATACGAATAGGTAGTCGATACTTCTGATACGATAACAAGTACTAATAGCATCGAATAATTCTTGCTATAGTTACTCGTAAATACGAATAGGTAGTCGATACTTCTGATACGATAACAAGTACTAATAGCATCGAATAATTCTTGCTATAGTTACTCGTAAATACGAATAGGTAGTCGATACTTCTGATACGATAACAAGTACTAATAGCATCGAATAATTCTTGCGATAGTTACTCGTAAATACGAATAGGTAGTCGATACTTCTGATACGATAACAACTACTAATAGCATCGAATAGTTCTTGCGATAGTTACTCGTAAATACGAATAGGTAGTCGATACTTCTGATACGATAACAAGTTCTAATAGCATCGAATAATTCTTGCGATAGTTACTCGGTATAGAAACAAAAGTACTTGGTATCGAATCGAATCAGACTGATTACTCAACTATGGAGAAGCAAGAAGGTTGTGTTGCTATTGGTAAGTCTAGATTATCCAAAATAGACAATTTCTGTCTAACGCTAGATATACGGACAGAGACAATGAATGAAGTGGGATTCATGGGCGCCACGGTACATTTCGTAAAAAATTATAAAACATGTATGTATTATCTTGCAACTCGTGCATAAAGTGAAAGACATACCGCTGATTACATATCGGAAAACCTTCTTGTTATTATCAAAAAATGGGATAAAAATTCGTGTAGCTGTAACGGATGATAATGCCAGTTCAATGTTTCAACAAAAAAAAACATTTACCTTGATTTGCGCATACTATAAATCTCGTAGTTGAAGAGGCACTAAAGTTATCCTGTGTTAAATCAGCTTTTATAAAAGTACGAGAAATTGTTCATTGGTTAAGAAATAGTGTTTTGCAGGCGGATAAGTTACAAAAAAACATACGAATCAGTATATTACATACTGCATTTAATGTAGTTTCAAGGCACTGGAGGTTATTTTGGGGAAAAATACATTTGCAATAAAAAAAAAAAAAAATATTGTATAAGTGAAAGTGTATATTCAGGCCGAGACAGAGTAATCGTAGACACCCATGTTTGAGCCAACACAGCCACTAAATGAATCATTAAAATAAAAAAATAACATTAACACTGTGTAGAAGGCAACCTTCAGGTGTAATGCTGAAATTTATATATATATATATATATATATATATATATATATATATATATACACATATATATATATATATATATGTATGTATATATATATATATATATATATATATATGTATGTATATATATATATATATATATATATATATATATATATATATATATGTGTGTGTGTCTGTCTGTTAACACGATAGCGGCCAGAGTTTCTGTTTTTTCGTCACGAAACTTATTTAGTTTATTTTTGCAACACATTTTTACCTGTAGATTACCACTACGGATACCGAGTTTCGTCGAAATATAACAAACATCACGGCTGGTAGTGGCGAATGGGTATTGTGGGTCAGAAGTAAACCCCCCCCCTTCTTATGAACCGATTTACTTTATTTTTACATCTCACTTTTCTCTCTAGATTACCACTACGAATACCAAGTTTCGTTAAAATATAACAAATATTACGGCTGGCATGGTCAAATTATTGTTTTGGGTTCGGGGTAAACCCTCCCCTTCCGGTGGACCGATTTTGGTGGTTAACGAACTCGTTCAATCGTCTGCTAATTGAATATATAGCATTCAATTAGCAAACGATTGAACGAGTTCGTTAACCACCAAAATCGGTCCACCGGAAGGGGAGGGTTTACCCCGAACCCAAAACAATAATTTGACCATGCCAGCCGTAATATTTGTTATATTTTAACGAAACTTGGTATTCGTAGTGGTAATCTAGAGAGAAAAGTGAGATGTAAAAATAAACTAAATCGGTTCATAAGAAGGGGGGGGGGTTTACTTCTGACCCACAATACCCATTCCCCACTACCAGCCGTGATGTTTGTTATATTTCGACGAAACTCGGTATCCGTAGTGGTAATCTACAGGTAAAAATGTGTTGCAAAAATAAACTAAATCGGTTCATTAGGAGGGGGGGGGGTTTACTCCGGACCCAAATTACTAATATACTTATACCGGTCGTAATTTCTGATGTATTGTAACGAAACGCGGTATACGTCGTGGGTAACTTATGGGAAAGAAGTGTTGTAAAAATGAGCTAAATCGGTCAATCGGAAAGGGGGTTTTACTTTGTAATATACTTCAATAGAATTTGCTTGCCAGATGTAGGTTCGCAAGGCCGCCGCAAGGAGCGCTTTCTACCACTAGAGGGGCTGTATCATGTTCCTGCGTCAGATCAAAAGACGAAAATATGAAGTTTTTTGTTTTTATTAAGTAATGTAGTAGGTACCATGTGTAAACATAACTCTGGAAGCAAATTAATTTCAATATTAATAATTGAACAGTTACTCATTACAAAATTAAAAGAGAACTATTCATGTTTTTATTTTATTTATGTAGGATATTTTAAGCAAATTGTTCTGGAATCCAGTCTAAACTACCCAAATTCTGAGGAAAGTGCTTAGTTATGCAGCTCCTGCGTGACAGACTTTTTTATTAATAGTTCTGATCACATAACATATTTTTGGACATGTGGTGCCAAACGCCGGATTTTGGGGGAAAACCTGTATGTTCTAAAATCATTTAGATTTAATTTTATTTGGTATCATTTTTGAAGTATTTTGTTTTGTGCTGAGTCGAATAAGATCACTGCCTATTCAATAGAATAATTACTTTGGAAGATAAAGCGGTTTTATATAAAGAAAATCAAAAAGTATTCAATTTAAAAAAGTCACATTTTACTCAATGGGCGGAGAGATATATAATTCCAACTGTAATTTCATGTACTCGTCGTACACTGTTCTCCAAGTACTTCTCCTTAGTACAATTTGCGCTTATAGCGAATAAATTTAAAGTTAAGTTTCACACGAGATCGCATTGGTAATATTTAGTTACTTGCTAACAAAAGATGATCAACAACTATTGAAATAAATAACAATAAAGTCGATTATTGTAAAATAATCTCGTAGTCCGGCCGAGTACGGCAATGAATTTATTGGATAGCAACTTCAATACTTTTAGGTAAAACTAAACGAGTGCCGTTTTTTTATACTTATATTTATGGAACTAAGGAGATTGAGTTTCATTACCAATATCTTTACAACCTGAATGCATAAACAAAAAAAAAATCGTTTAATACAACCATATATATATATAGATAAATGAGAATTCCAGGGAAATACCAATTTTTCAGCAATAAAATAAGTGGTATAAAATATTGTTTCATTTTTCCCTAAAAACTGTAAGATTTCTACTGGGTAAGAAAACGATAAAAATATGTTTTTTGGAATCAGAACTATTAATGTGATGAATAAGCTATATCATATTATAGCAGTATTCTACAAGAAATCTATATATATATATATAAAAATCACGTGTCTGTCTGTTTGTCTGTTTGTTCCTTAAACAAATCCACACCGTTTGACCGATTTTTTCCAAACTTTGCACACAGGTATGTCTTGATACGGCGAGTGTCATAGGCTATTTCAAAAACGTCTACCAGCAGTCTGTCTGTATGTTTGTTCCTTACACTAATCCACACCGTTTGATCGATTTTGGCCAAACTTGGCACACGGGTATGTATAACAAAATTATAAAATAGGAAAACGTTTTATATTTTTTGTTCGTTGCCTTATTCAGGAATATGCTGATACGCTATATATATATATATATATATATATATATATATATATATATATATATATATATATATATATATAAATAAGTAATATTAAAATCTAATAACGAAAATCTGTAACTATTTGGGTTCATTGTTTGGAACCCGTGACCTCCGAACTGTGAGTTATAGACGATTTCAGGCCAGCCTATGACTCTTCCCGTTCTAGCTTTTATTCACTCCACCCAATAACTATAGTATTCACCAGCGAAGAGACTTCAAACAGAATATATATATATTGAATATCGATTGAACATCTTCGGTTTTGGGTGATTTTTCCTCCCATCACCTCTATGTGGTGACATAGGAAGATTTCCTCCTTATGGAGGGAATAAAGAATCGCGCGTCAAATGATTTATAACGCTGCCCTGAAAGGTGAAGGCAAAGTATAAGTGAATTAGCTGAATAAATGAAGTGTATGATGGGTAAACTATTCAGATTACCACGTGATCCTGAAACTATTCATGCGTGCACGTGTTGATCTCTCGTCGCCCGTGTTCGGGATTGCCGACCCTTCCAATAACCCACGCTCTTGTGATTTTGTAAATAATTTATTTGGAAGTGTTTTCCAAGGGACCATTGTCGTATTCTTACTTTTCGTTCTATTCAGCGACATTCGCGCTTCTGTCAAGGAAAACTCCAAATTTTCCTGACGTTTACCTGATTCATTTTTAATGATTATGACATCATATTATAATAAAATTATAGAATAGGAAAACGTTTTATATTTTTTGTTCGTTGCCTTATTCAGGAATATGCTAATACGCCATATATATATATTCTCTTTGAAGTCTCTTCGCTGGTGAATACTATAGTTATTGGGTGGAGTGAATAAAAGCTAGAATCTAACAGGTAGAATCTTGCCCTTAGATGTAGCTCTACCTCAATACGGAGTGAATAAACAAGAGCTACTTCTAGGTAGCAAGATCTAAGTAAGTTAGCCTCATCTCCTGATAAACTAAGGAAATTCTAAGGGTAGCTTTTGCTAACCCCTAGCTGCTGCTACGATTCCTACCTCCCCTGTCTCATCCCTCTTCCTTCCTGTCAGGGTTTGTTGCTTGTCTCTCTCTCCGCATCGGGCTGCGTGTGTCTTGTGCAACTGTCGACACGCATGGACCCTATTAGGGGGGGGGCTGCAGTCCCCTCCGAAATCGGTAAAGGTTTGTCAAAAAAAAATACATTAAAATAAATTAAATAAGACCACTTTGGTCAGAAAAAATAATTTCTTTTTGGTGCAATATCATTTTAATTGGCTAACTATTCCAAGATCTAGATTGATAATATTCCATACCCCCCAAAATGCTCTCAGCCCTCCCCCCAAATACTCCCAGCCTCTCCCGAAATTATTTTCTATATACGCCCATGCCGACCTGGATCGGTCACTTTTTATAACAGTATTAGTCAATGATCCTGTGGCGATGGAAAAATCTAAATTACTAGCTGCTATTAAAGAAAGAAAACCTGCTTGGGACTGCATTAGTAATGATTTTTCCATAGGGCGAAAGGTCACTGTTGCACAGTTAACTAAGTTGCTGAGTGACATTAAATCAAGCATAAATAAGAAAGCCGACCAAAAAGCCACCGGCAATAAGTCTATAAAATTGAAGCAGTAGGGAAAAGATTTTTACAAATTATTGATCAAGGGCAAAAATCCCAGGAAGAATTCAAATGGATTGACCGACAAGCGTCTAACAATGAAGTAGGAACCCAGCACTGCTTCACAACAAATTGCAAATAAAAAATTGAAAAAGTGCGAAAATGGTTGAGGTTTTCGGTACGGAAAAAAAAACATCCGTCAACTCCAGAACTTCAAAGAATCGTCATACTGCAGGAAATGTAGCTAAAGAAGATGAAAATAGAACGTGAAGGCGTCCCGTCGCATATAATACTCCTTTTCCTTCGAACTTGCGTAAACGCCGCTATGATTGAGCGAAAAGAAACGACTAACTAAAAAGCTAGCATGGGCCAGACCAGACTAGCTTTTTCCTTAGCAATTGCTACCCTTAGAACCAAGTCATAGCTCTTTATTCACACCTTCTACCTAGCTGCAGCTAGGAACCGTGATGAACGAAGCAAGTGCTAGGCCTAGCTGCAGCTAACATTTTTATACACTCGGTCCTTAGCAATTGCTTGGAAAATTCACTCCACCCAATGATACGGCGTTCTCTCTCTCTCTCTCTCTCTCTCTCTCTCTCTATATATATATATATATATATATATATATATATATATAGAGAGAGAGAGAGAGAGAGAGAGAAGAATATTGTTCTTATTCATTTCTGTGGCAGGGGGTCCATAAAGTAGTACGCCATTCGTTCTATTCAACTACTTTATTTAAAATCTTTGCCTGACATGTTTCGTGCCCCGCCCCGGCCATCGAAATAAATTAGAGTAAGTGAATATATATACATGCACACACACAAATATATATATATATATATATATATATATATATATATATATATATATATATATATATATAGACAGAGATGGAGTAGTTGTGTCAAGCTTTTTCTTAAACGGTTACAAATATTGCTTTACAAATGGTTTCATTCGTTTACCTACGTTTGGTAACCTAAAAAAACCGAATACCTGCAAGCATAATACTCGAAAACGTAGGCGTTACAATTTTTTAGCGCAAATTTCGCTCCAAAAACCATGTTCCTGTGGACGAATTTTGCTGGTTAAGAACATGACCTTTTAAATTAGACAAAGTATTTTCTAACACATTTCATCGAAACCGGACCATTGTCGAGCCTGGGAGCGAGCAAACAGAGGTATTTATATAATAGTCTGCTCGTCGAGCTCTAAAGGGGGTTCCTCCCAATGGACAGAGAGAGAAAAAGCGTTAAAACCGTATTAATAACTTAATTAGCTTAATAACAAGAATATTGCGCTGCTAAGAAACCGCGCAGATCAACCTGTTATGCCAAAACCCAGATTTATGCCATGATAAATAATATAACAAAAAGAAAATTTAGCGCGTTAATCACTGACAAGAAATGGGATAAGCTTCCCTAGGTGGGGCAAGTTTCGAAAAGCCTCCTGAGACCTGTAGCTGTTCCTGGATTTCGTCTGATACTGGCCAGGATTACCTGCAAGCTCACTCACACCGCATCGGCCTTGCAGATGATGACACCTGTCCACTATCCAAGCTTGGAAGAATGGATGAAGACCACCTGAGCGATTCCAAAGCACTTACCCACGTAAATAATGACCCCTTCTAATCGCTATTGGGAGGCTCGACGACAAATGGTTGGACAACCATGGACGAGCGTTGGCTAATAATAATAATATATATTCTTTAATTTTCAAAGAAATAATATAAACAAACTATTAAAATATTAGATGCAAAACAGTATCATTCAATGTAGCATTTGCATCATCGACGGTAGGGGGGGGGGGGGGTTCTCTTTGAAAAGTAATATGTTTGCCTGTTATGTTGTAATCATTACAGTATAATGTCAGATGTGCCTATAGGGAATGTGAAGAGCACTTGTGAGGCAAAGCAATTATCAAAAGAGGTTTTATCAGAGTTTGCGTCCGTTGTGATGTGGAGGGGGGAGGCCCAATTTTGGGCAGTTATTAGCATCTGTAACGCGTCAACATCGTGAGTACTCAAGCTTTGCTAGTTTCCCTGCAATTCTCATCAAACCTTTCAGTTCCTGCGAGTCGGACTTTTTATTATATGTATAGATATCCGAGACATAGAGGAGTTTGGTAGTGGAAGGGAATGACAGATAGAAAGAGAAACGGAAAACGAGATAGACGGAGATGTGGGGAGAAAGATAAAGATCGAAGAGACCGATAGAGGTCGTCATAAAGAGGGAGAGAGATAGGGATATATATATAAAGGGTGTCCCAGCATATGTCCCCTTTTTCTCCTAGAGTTGTTGGAATTTCGAAATGAAACTTGGTAGGTCATAGTTATGTTGCATGAGGTTTCTTTTGAAGGTTTAGTTGACTTTGTAACATTCTCCAGTTTTTCTCCAGCGCATCTAACTATTGAGTTTCCAATGGCAACAGGTATATTTTATGACGAATTCTGATAGAAAATTTGATTTTAACATCTTTTGATCCGACGCACCGTTTGCGCGTAAAACGCAAATAACTGAAATATATCGCCCATTTGTACACAAATTCCTATTTATCACTGAAACCAAGCCTTGTACGTAAAAACACCTCCATACAAACGTTGTAGCCTATTAATTTTCCTTTCAGATGATACCAAAATCAAAGTTGTAGATTGAATATTTAACGGGATATTATGAATGAAAACATATGTTGGGTCGATTGATGAGATGGGTGGAAAAACATGGATATTAATTGCTTAAAATAATTTAACCTACTCCTACCAAGGTGGTAAGTGAAAGTTGTGTGTTGCATGTACCAGATTTTTTACTTATTCTTTTTGCCATATTTCTTCGGTAGAGTATGAAAACTAGATTTTTCATTAATTTTCAAAGAAGACCACTGCAAATCAAGGAAATTCGAGTTAAACACTTATTCACTGGGATGATTTTTATGTATTAATTCTTGAGTAATAATGATAAGAAAGAAAAGGATGAAAACATATTTGAGGATATACTTCTGCTCCTAATCCTCATTGTTGATGTACTTAGTTGAAAGAGGCTGTTTGCTGTTACAATGGAATTAAGATTATTATTATGTGGCATTGATAAGAAATTGGACTTAAAAATTAGTTGCCAGTATCAGTTGACCATTCAGTGATAAAACGTACCTTCTTCTTCTTAAATATGCCGGCTTTTGATTTTTATGTAGACATGCTCCTAATTTTTGGGGAATGTCGGAGGAATTCCAGCGCCGCAGCACGTCTTTACGCTCAGCGATTTCCCAATAGACCACACCCTTCAAGAAAGCTCTTCCCGAGACTTGAAATTAAGAACAGCAGGTTCATTAATTTGCGCAAGGAAGGGAAGGAAAATGCCAAGAAATGCGATGACCGAAGAGAACACAATAAATGTCCTTACAACAATGGCAGTTAATCCCGATGTCAGCTGCAGGGACATTGCTAGGGGCTCAGATATGAGTAAGTCCTCAGTGGGAAGGATTGCAAAACAAAATAAAATGTTTCCATTCCATATGAACCCGTACCAAAAACTATTACCTGAGGATTGCAATAAGAGATTACACTTCTGGCATTGGATGCAACAAGCCTTATCAGAAAATAGGAATTTTTACAGACATATTCTATGGACTGACGAATCCACATTCTGCAGCGATGGAAGCATTAATAAACACAATTGTCATTACTGGGCGGAAGAAAATCCTCACTGGTTGACGGAGGTTGATCACCAGCATAGGTTCTCGGTAAATGTATGGTGCGGGATTTTCGGACAATACGTAATTGGCCCTTATTTCTTTCAAGAGAGACTTACGGGAGAAGTTTTTTTGTAATTTTTTGACAAATACTCAACCCATATTATTGGAAGATATTCCACTGCAACAGCGATGTAACATGTACATACAACTTGACATTTTTTCCTTTGATAGTACGGGAAAAACTTCGTCAGTTATTTCCAGGTATTACATGCAACTTTTATAAAATTATGAAGTATTATTTAAATTTATTATTATTATTTACAATTATTATTATTATTATTTAAATTTATTTATGATCTAATTCAATTTTATTACTAATTTCGGTACTTTCCTCCCTTCTCCCACAGATCGCTGTATAGGTCGTGGGATGGGGGTAGAATGGCCGCCTAGATCACCTGATTTGACGGCCATGGTCTGTGGGGTAGATTAAAACCCTGGTGTACCATCAAAGGCCCCAAAATAAAGAGGGCATGATGGATCGGATAACTCGGTCAGTTGCACAATTAAAAATATATGAGATTTTAAATGCTCAGGATGATTTCCCGAAGAGACTTGTGCAATGTATTAATGTTGAAGGTGGACATTTTGAACATTTAAAATGATTTTCGCCATATTTAGTGAAGTTAATATTTTTTTAAACAATGTAACTTTCTTTGGAAACTGATTACTTTTTTTTTAAACAAAGGGAAATTTGTTTTTTAGTTTGTCGTTTAATGTAATAATAATTTCATATGGAAAGAGAAATTTATTCTGTTCTGTTTTATAATAATTTGTATTTACTTTTTTTTTCATAAAGTAAATAAGTACATAATTTTTTTTATTGTTTATGACAGCTATTTTTTTTCTATTGATATAGATTTTCTGAATTGTTATTTTTTAAAACGTTTAAGGTATATTTTTCATTCATAATATCCCGTTAAATATTCAATCTACAATTTTGAACTTGGTATCATCTGAAAGGAAAATTAATAGGCTACAACGTTTGTATAGAGGTGTTTTTACGTACAAGGCTTGGTTTCAGTGATAAATAGGAATTTGTCTACAAAAGGGCGATATTTTTCAGTTTTTTTGCGTTTTACGCGTAAACGGTGCGTCGGATCAAAAGATGTCTCGGAATAAATTAGTCTTAAAATTAAATTTTCTATCCGAATTCGTCATAAAATATACCTCTTGCTGTTGGAAACTCAAGAGTTAGATGCGCTGGAGAAAAACTGGAGAATGTTACAAAGTCAACTAAACCTTCAAAAGAAACCTCATGCAACATAACTATGACCTACCAAGTTTCATTTCGAAATTCCAACAACTCTAGGAGAAAAAGGGGGTGGACACATATGCTGTATATATATATATATATATATATATATATATATATATAGAGAGAGAGAGAGAGAGAGAGAGAGAGAGAGAGAGAGAGAGAGAGAGAGAGAAAGAGAGAGAGAGAAAGAGAGAGAGAGAAAGAGAGAGAGAGAGAGAGAGAGAGAGTGAGTGGTGGGGACATAGATGGAGGGTGGTAAAGAAAGATTAAATATTTCCACTACGGTACATCAGCTAGCTAAAATACTGAGTGAGTTTCATATCCCCCAAACACATGCTGAAATAGCGAATTTCGGCGAAATTCGAATAAACGCTATGATAACGTAAGCAGTATCGTATCTTCCCTTTTCAGGTGTCTCTATTAACAGCACTTCAAATCACACTATGAGTAAAGACATATTGGAATCCCACTAAGATTATTTAGTTCCTTTTAATCGGACTTTATTAACAATTTAAAGTGCTCCCCACCACCCTCCTCTCTCTCATAAGAATAATTAGGAAGGCCGAGTAGTGGAAGGCAGTAATCTTGTTAAAATCCCTACCAAACTGAATATAACTCGTGCAATCCATTCTAATTGCTTCTGTGTAGTCTGAACAATGTAAAGAAAACAAAACAGCACTTCATATGGATATATGATTACAATTGCGTAAGCGTGTAGAAGGAAAGAAGAGAGAGATAGAGGGATTGTTGTGTGCTCTAATGGAGGGGGAATTAGCATTATAGAGTAAGGTAGATAAATGCCAAGTGTGTCTCGGGGTGAGAGAGAGGGTAGATAGCAGGAGCCACGTGACATCGGCCCACGTGGGCATCGCCGGCTAGTTTAGCGGGCGGGGAGGTGTTATGTAAGTGCCGAGAATCCACGAATCTTGCCGATCAAATCCGAGCTGGTGGGGGAACAGCCGCCGGAGAGGTGGCTCAGTAGACGTTTCGCCTTCTACGAATGCACACTCTGGAGGATTGGTACATCAAGACTTCAAATCTACTGACTTCTTCACCGTCATGGGATTGCTTTTTCAAGACAACAAGTATGTTTAATTGTGCAATATATTTTATAATATATATTTGATGAAACACTTCCCGTAATAAATTCGAGTTCAGTTTCTTAGATAAAGATAACAAAGCTAATCGTTACGAATAAAGAAATTATTATCAATATGGATTACGGGTTTCTAGAACTACTGAAATTGAACTCAGTCATAAAATAATGTCTGGAAAAGTGTCTTTGCGTCATGACCGGCGTTTGTATTATGACATTACAAATAGGTACTATGTGGACGTGACTGTACGTCTTATCACCCTTCTTAGATAAACATAGACCTCAACCCGGTATATTTGTCATAAAAAGTCTACGATTCATCTCTATCATACATCTAACTAAAAACATCACTACCTTGTCTTACATTCCAATAAAATAATATAAGAAAATATTTATAAACATGTGGTTTTGTTTTGACTATTTGTTCATAAGTAAATAGAAGCGGCGAAGGCTTAAGTGGTAGGTTCAAGGCTAACGCAAATGAGCCATTCAAACCAGAGAATCCAAGTTCAACAACTTGTTTCGAAGCACCCAACCTACCGTACGGCTTATGTAACTCACCTCTTTCCGCTATCGTGTTTCCTTTGACAAAGAGGAAAGAATGCATCCGCACTTTGTGAAACATATTAATCCCCGGAAACAGTGTCGGATACTAGCAAAATCTGTACCAAAACCACTGAGTAAATAGTCTGAAATGTGCGTATAAAGCTGAAATTTTTAGTGCCTTATCAGTTTCAGAAGTTGCATCATGTCAAACACTAGCTGATGTATTCACGATAAGCATTCACCAATACCGTGTTCAAAGGAAGTTCATTTCTTATCACCATACAAAAATATCAAAACTTGTGTCTTATAACCATAAGCAAATGAATTAATTTTTGTATTTATTTTTTGGAGCGCTTCTAAAGTAGTTTTTAGACATGTAGGACATATCCTACTTTTCAAGTATATTTTGCCCTTTACGCTTGCTAATATTAGTCTTACATTTTCGTAGATGTTTACTCAATTAATAAGTAATAAATATCACGGCTCCGAAAACAAACGTTTTATAAATTACATTTTAAAGATCATATTTGTTGCCAATATATGCGTTTGACGTTCTTGTCAAACGCTGTGTGTGACTTGAATTTAACCAAATATTTCCTAACAACTTTTTTTTTTTGGAGAGCAATCGTAGTGCACATTGAAAGAAAAAACAGTTTATGGTCTCATTATCCTGTATTTTAAAGATTAGGAGCCGATAGGTCGACGTTCTTGTCAAACGCTCTGTGTGACTTGAACTTAACCAAATATTTTCCAAACAATTGTTGTTGTGGTGAACAATCGTGGTGAAACATCAGAAGAAAAACAGTTTAGGGTTGCATTACCCTGCACAAAATAAAACATACAATGACATATCACAGGATCAGATACGATGTTGACTCCTGTGATGCACCCCCTGACCAATCAAGGAGCCGAACTTATTTAAAATTGTAACTCCTCTTCACCCTAATCATGGCTTTTTATTTTTCCTCTTGATAACACTGAGTTAACACCATACTTCAACAATCACGGATAAACGGTAACAATAATGTACATGTTCCTTTAACTGTTATTTTACAATAGCATAGTTCCAATTTTAGAACCGCGAACTTCGTAATAGTTAATCGTCTTTCTGAAATAAGCATTTAAAACAAAAATGCTCAACAAAATGCACCCTTTTACCCTCCAATAGACACGGGTGGGGGACGGGGTACTTGCATCCACCTTATAAATAAACATTCATACCTTTTCTTTTTAAGATCGATATGTGCCATTCCCAATTTCACAAATCACAGTATAGCTGAATAAATGATATTTGTTGGGGGAAAAACATGATTGACTTATTCCACCTGTAAAAAGTATTCGTTGGAACAGGTGGAGTATTGTTTTTCTTCAATATTTGACTCTCATATTTAGGTCATTTTTATTTCACCTTTCGAAGGTTGCCGAGTGCATGTAAACGAAAATTTACAAGGAAATAAGCACCCAACCTTTTACTAATATTGATATAAAAAGCCTATTTGTTTGTCTTGTGTTGCAATAATATATTAAAGTTAGAACAACAAGCTTGTTTATGAGTGGAGGATGAACCAAAACAAAACCTATTACACATTACAATTTAAAGAACTAAATGGACGCGCTTTGATGTCCTTTTCGATGTTAAAATCCTGTCCAATAGTGTACTTTTTGTTTAATTTAGGTAGAGTTTTGCTTGGTCTTTGCTAGTTTTTCTGTGGATTATAAGGTGATCTTCGATCTGATGTATCGATTTATGCCTTTATTTATCCATAATATATTCTCCCAAATGCTATCGAACCCAAGTAACAACATTGAGCCTGACGTTGTAGGAGCTGAATGGACGGGCGTTCACAATCATGTTTCGACAGAATAGCCAACGATCTCCACTTACAGAGCCTGTACACATAGGCATATCTGTTATATTAGATTACGTTTCAGCCTGTCATATTAGAGTATAGATCAGCCTGTGTATTAGAGCTTAAGCTTTTCAGTTTTATTACAGATAGACATTCCGGTTATATTAGAGTATAGATCAGCCTGTTATATTAGAGTATAGATCAGCCTGTTTATTAGAGAAAGGCATACCGGTTATATTAGAGTATAGATCAGCCTGTGTATTAGAGATAGGCATACCGGTTATATTAGAGTATAGATCATCCTGTGTATTAGAGATAGGCATACCGGTTATATTAGAATATAGATCAGCCTATGTATTAGAGATAGGCATACCGGTTATATTAGAGTATAGATCAGCCTGTGTATTAGAGATAGGCATACCGGTTATATTAGAGTATAGATCAGCCTGTGTATTAGAGATAGGCATACCGGTTATATTAGAGTATAGATCAGCTTGTGTATTAGAGATAGGCATACCGGTTATATTAGAGTATAGATCAGCCTGTGTATTAGAGATAGGCATACCGGTTATATTAGAGTATAGATCAGCATGTGTATTAGAGATAGGCATACCGGTTATATTAGAGTATAGATCAGCCTGTGTATTAGAGATAGGCATACCGGTTATATTAGAGTATAGATTAGCCTGTGTATTAGAGATAGGCATACCGGTTATATTAGAGTATATATCAGCCTGTTTAATAGAATATAGGCTTACCTGTTTTATTAGAGGTAGGCATACCTATTGTTTTATTTGTAGAAATACCAACCTGTTTATTAGAGCACAGACATGCCTGTTTTCATACAGCATAAAAGCCTACCGCTTTTATTCGAACATAGGCTTGCATTGTTATTACATCATAGTCTTACAGGCTTCATTAGAAAATAGGCCTACCTGTTTTACTAGAGTTTGTTCTATACTTTGATGAAATAATTTCATATAGACATCATATGTCTATTTTGGAAGCCATAATATTGAATTTGGCCCCTTCCTGTTCATTATGAATGAATGATTGCATTTATATCACACTGTGTCATACAAAGAACTGAAGATGTATCCCTCTGAATGTCGTCTCTGCAATAAAATAATTCAGTCCGTGACGCTTTTTGATTATTCCTGAAAATTCATTGCTTCCAATTTTTACATTCACCCTGAAACCCAAAATTCATCATTATTGTGTGCCTAAGGATAAGCTTCGACAAATTCAAAATTTGTGAAACATTGACATTCCCGTATCCATGTTGAAAAGACAAATAAAATATCTCCTTGCTTAACCAATATGTCTTTCATTTTTTCTTGAACTAATCTACGCGAAACAAATACAGATTCAACTTCAAGTCAGCTTAATTTTTTTCGGAACACATAAAACACCTTTTAATATTTATACTACGGTCTAAATAAAATTCTATTAAATAGTATCCAAAAATCCAAAATGTGTGAACTTTGGAATTATTCTTATAGCACGGAAAGAGATATTTTATTAATCTTATATCCTTGTATGACTTATATTTATATATGTATTTGCATAAATTTGTAATCCCAGATAGCATATTCGTTCAATTTCTAAAGAAGCGAGTTAAAGATTTTGATTTGATCGGAAAAAATTTCCTAAAACCCTTAAAAATAAATTAAAAAAGATCATTTAGTTCATAAAACATATTCTATTTTGGGTGTAATAGCGTTTAAGTTGGCTAAAACTCTTCCAAGATCTAAATTGTTAGTATTCCATACACCGGAAATGGTCTCAGCCCCCCCCCCGAAATTTTTCCAGCCCCCTCCGAAATTATTTTCTATATACGCCCATGATTTATAGGATTATATCCTTGTACAACTGTCACATGAAAAGGCATGCATTTATAATCACAGATAGTATATTCCTTCAATTTCTTAACAAGCGAGTTATTGTTCTACTGCGAAGTAAGATATATTTACAGGCTTATATCCTTATATAACTGTGATATTTATATGTCTGCACGCATTTATAATCACAGTTAGTACATTCCTTCAATTACAAGCGAGTTAATGTTCTGTGAAGTAAGATATATTTATAAGCTTATATCCTATCCTTGGATATCTGTTATTTATAGGTCTGCACGCATTTGACCGTAGAGTTAGCATATTCCTTCAATTTCTGAACTATTGAGTTAATCATATAGTGCGACTTACGGTATTTTCACAAGATTATATCCTCGTATAACTGTGATATTTATATGTCTGCAGGCATTTATAAATAAATCAACTTCCGAACGACCAAGTAACTCGGACTTAAGAAAGCCTAAATCGCCAGAGAAAAAAACATATTTCCTAGTTAAACATAGAGTTGGCAAATGCCATGACATAAGGGTGTCAAGTTAACATTTTGTAAATAAAGACAGCCAGCCACACACATTGTTGGAAGCCTTATCAACTACACCTCTCTTGATTTATTAGAGTGTGGAATCTCATTTCTCATATTACATTTGTTTGCTGCTAGATAAATTCACATTGTTGAATAATCATAAATTGTCATTTCTAATTGCTGTGTTGTAAATAAATCCAAAGTATTATAATGAGTTACAAATATAAGATAAAGATGAAATTGGCAGACATAAAAACTAAGAATAGCTCGTATACCCTCGAAATAAATTTAAAAAAGAAGAGGAATCACAAATAAAAAAAAACAAGATTTCATACAGTTCATTGAAATGATTGCAACATTATTATATCATATCTCTATACATGATATGATAGCATTACATTTGTATTTGTGTTGTATTAGTAATCTGAACCTTACTCTGATCAGATAAAGAAGTTACATGCATTCACGGATCATCAGTATGATATATTTGTGCAACAAATGCCTTTGAATGCCTGCCTTTTAATCGGCAGAAAATAACAACAACAAACTTTTTCTCTATATAGTGTTCTCATTAATTACTTAAATTATTAAAACATTTTCCTTATTTTGTATTAATAATGCTTCAAATTTACCCATTGATTAACAGTTATCTGATTCATTTATGGATAATCTAATTCGTATTTATATATAACTTTTTATCCTAAATTTTCACAGAATGATTATTACGCTGACAATATTACGACTCAATATTATTGGGTAGCTCACTTTATTAGTTAGTCAAAATAAAGTGCTCTCTGGCCTTCCTGTTTATTAAAATAGAGCAGCCATATACATCGAGAAATCTCATCTACATTACAGTTACATTACTTATGCTTTAATTAAAACACAATTAATAGCGGCGGTAAGAAGGGTTAGCAGGTGTGACTGCCACTGATGAACTATCAGTTCGAATGAGGTAGCTAGATTTTTTTTACAGAAGTCACTGAAAAAATTAAGCATAGGTGTTAACAAACAAGTGATAGCTGATTCTGCTTTATATCTAAAAAATAATAATTGTGCAGAAACAATATTCTAATTTTTGCCAATATTAGAAATATTTTTGTTGCTTTCAGTTATTTACAGTAACGTATAACGAAGCCGTTACTGTAAACATAATATCATGAAGTAAAAAGTCAATTGAGTGTCAAAAGTGATGAAACATTGTCATGAGGCATGACGCCATATTCACTGCTATCCCTTCCTGATCTAACCATTAATACGAGGGTTACATCGCATAGTGGACCTCCTATAATTAATAAATAATCAAATGTCGTTACAAATAGCATGCTAATGAATACAACTTTTCTGTTAATTGATACAATGAAAACAAACATGTAAATCATTGTAAATAATTGTAACAAGACGATCTGTCAATATACGCTAATGGTGATGCAGTCGTTATATAACTTGCATAATATTGCCTCAAACTAGTCTCTTATTTAAAACAAATACGGCAACTGTTTGCATCATACTATCATCATGATTATCAAGTCAAAATATCATCAGAATCTTTTCGGTTTTAGCTGAATTGATAGACTCCTCAAAATATAAGTATTGTAGTACAATAAATCACTGTAATCCAGGGTTAAATTTTAGTGCAACATGCAAAACACTATATAATGATACCACGTGTCAGTAATCTCAAAATATTTATAAATCATTCAAAATCATTGTAAATATTATTCCTTTCTGTATGTCTTATTAAAATCCTTTAGTGCAATTTCAAAATGAATTTCCCCAAGCTACGTTTCTTTTAAGGAACAGATATTTCTAAAGGAGACATTAAAGACATTAAATCCTGACGCCTTGTTAGTCAATTTCGGTGGAATGTATTGAGAATGAAGCCATGAGGGCTTTCTTTTCTTTTTTTTTTTTTTTTTTTTTTTTTTACGGCGCTTCTACATCTAGGTCATTAGCGCCGACATCCAGGGTGCAGCGAGGAATTTTACCAGCGAGCCGTGGGATGATAAAATTCCTGCCAGAGGTTGGGATTCGAACCCACCATCTCCCGCTTATGAATCCAAGGCGCTAGCCATTAGACCACGGGAGACCCCATGAGGGATTTATTTTCTTAAAATCTGTAGATATGTGTTATTTTTTGTTAGATAGCTTAAACAAATGTTCCTCTTCTGCAACGAACTCAGTGTAAAAGATTTTAATTAGAAAAGTATAAGCTCCCAACTCCGGAAAATGGATGCATAAGAACCGAGTAGTTACCTGACCCCTCCCCCCTCTCATAGCCATGTGTATATATGCCCATAATCTGTAGTAATCTTAATCCATAAAAATGGCGATTCTCAGTTATTAGTAAGTACCCACCACCAATTTGGCGGCTTTTTGCCACAAACCATACTATAAATTGCCTGCCGGAGGTTGGGAATCGAACCCACCATCTCCTGCTTATGAATCCAAGGCGCTAGCCATTAGACCACGGGAGACCCCTTTTACATTTATTATTGCTATAAAGGTGGGGGTCTCAGTTTCCTAGGGATTTTTTTCTTTTCGGGGGATTTATATGCATTACAAATAATTTATATTTTATAGTGACTCAACATCCTTTAATCCAGTATTTTCTTGGCAGAAGGCCAATAAAAGAGAATTAACAAAATCAATTAAATTTATTTTATTTAAGCTCTACATGTTTCACACCCTAGGTGCCTCTTCAGGAGCTAAGAAACTGACTTAACTAGAAATACAGCCTAATTGTATTAAGGCGAACCTCCCCATATCGTGTCCACGTCCAAAATGAAGTTACTACAACTTATAACGTCAATCAGCTGTGACTCAAATCATTTAATGACCTTCCGCCTGGAAAATATTGGAACGTGATGACTATTATGTTGATAGAATTATCTATCTGTTATCGGATAATATTGACTAAACCTCTAGAAGAAGTTGTTGTGACTTTATGTTATGTCAACAACTCTCGTGGACTTCCACAATTCATATCCCTCGTTTTAAGTAACAAAACAAAAACCTTAGAAGGATAGAGTAATCAGAAATCTTAAAAGGCGACTATCCCGCTCAGGTATAATTTCATCCACGACTCAAACTAATCTTCATTCTCAGGGGAAACTGTGAAGAAGTCATCAAAATATCTGACGAATCGTCGCTGATCATGGACGTGCATTGGAAATAATTTCGGGAGGGGGGGGGGGGGATTCAGGAGGGGAGCTTACACGACTAAAACGCCATCACACCGAAAAAAAATAATATTTTTTCTGAACTAAGTGATCTTACGTAATTTATTTTTAAAGTTTTTATGACACATTTTTACCGATTAAATCAACATTTTGGGGAGGGGGGCTGTAGCATCCTCAGCCCTCCTTATATACGCTGTTTACCGCATCCATGTATACATCGGTAATATCCAGGACCCCTCAAAATATTAACGTAATGGTTTTTTTTTGGCACTGGTCTTTTCGACGAAATAATTGTTCCAGTTACTGCAGTTGGCATATATTTATACACGTCTTTTTAACTCGAAGGCCAAATTTTGTTATTTATACAAAAGATATTTCCGTTACTCATATCAATAATATTAATTATATCAACTACCTTCTTCTGCACGTCAACTACGAGGATATCCGGTCTATTGAGCAGGGTAATTATGTCCGCAATCATCGCTTCAACCCAGTAAATTTTCATTCAGTCATTTTCAACCAATCTATATATGGAATTCAGCTATAATACCCGGTGTTTCAAAATGAATATCGGGGATTTAACGCTTCATAATACTTATTACATTAATCTAACAGTTATAAATGAAAGAGCACCTGAAACAGTTGTTTTTTTGTTGACAAAGCACATGTGCACGATTCCATCCTTTCTTTTCGTCGCCATCCGTTAGAAAGCGGTAGAAGCAAGGGTGGTGGCTGTTGAACAGATGGAAGATCCTTGAGTTGCTCTTTCATTTGATGTATTATTTATAACTGTAAGTTAAATGTAATACATATTAAAATGCATTAATACTCCGATATCCATTCAGATTCAGGATCTTTTGCTTTTCACAAAGTATTTTTGAGCTAAATTCCATCAGACCTCTAGAATATGACATGTCGACATTTTTCATCAGCACATCAAGATTGCCACGTCAGGGCGATATCATAAGCGTAGGGAATGTAGGGGACAAGCTAAAAACAACTGTTTTCCTGCTTAAACGATACAGTCCTTTCTTTGCGTGGGTGTTTATGAGGGGAGTTGACGGCCCCTCAAAGCTGTACAGCCGGTGTATCGAGAAAGGATTGCTGAACGCGATGCTGAGGAGGCAGATAAATAGCTGACAAGAGACTCGAATCAGAGCAAGAGTCATTAACCCTCTCATTTCCTTTCTACTATTTAGGATCACAAGCTACCTTAGAATTAAACCTTAGTCTAGAAGAATATTTACAGGGAGAATCAAAAATTTGACTGATAGTTTTTGGGGAATCAACAAATTCATATGATATATATATATATATATATATACTGATATATATATATATATATATATATATATATATATATATATATATCAGTGCTTAGTTATTTCCCTAGAAAACTAGTTTTGTACAAAATGAAGAGACCAACGATGTTTTCCCTTCACAATTCACAATATTTCATTACCATAAAGATAATTGCCACCTTTATTTAAAAAACATTCATATTTATGCAAGGACAATAGGGAATAAATACTCTTAGAACACAGATATAATAAAGAATAATTGACTTGAAAAGAAAACATGACTGTCTACCTAAATTGAATGGTTCCTGATAAGAATGGCTTGGAAAATAAAACGCTGAAATGAGGTTTTCTTTATTTGAAGACTATATTAGAAATTAAGTGAAGCCTCTTTCTTTGGCGAATAAGAAAAGAAAACTTGCATAACAAAACTCTTCACTCTCACAATCTTTATGAATTAGAATTAAAAACTTCGCAAGCTGTTTTAATGTCTTATGGAAAAATGGCTAAAGGGAAAGATTGACTAAAGTAAACGCAGACATGACTAGAAAGTATTTTAAAGTAGTCCTTAGTCATCAGTAGAAAAGCGTTGTTTAACACCAAATACTACATTACTTCAGAAAAAAGTGGCAAACTAGCCTCATATATTAAAAACATGTAATCCATTGCATTATCTGAATATAAATCAATCATTTATATAATGGCTCGTGTGAGACTTGACAAGAATATCCCACTAATGAATGCTGTTTTCGTTGTTCATTGGTCAAGATTGGCTCTTCGGGTCAAGTATTGTTATGGGAGGTCTGCACGTGCCCTTATAATGCATTCCACTGAAAGGCAGCCTTTGGTAATTGTACCAGCCGGATTGGGCAGGGGAGGGAGGGATACACGAGTAAGGAATGGGGATGAGTCAAATTGGCAACGATTCCCGCCTCTATGGGACAAACAAATCGCAACGCAAGCCCACGTGCTGCCCCAACAAGAAGGCTATATAAAGATCTCTCTCTCCGAATAGTCCCGTGCATCCACCCAAGATCATTCTCACAGTCAACAAACAAATTATTCTTACGAAATTTGTCGGACTGTGGCCTTGCAACCCCAAGTTCTGGCCAACACTTAGCTATCAGAATTCGCAAGGCTTTGACCACCTCCTGTGCTCTAATTACTCGTTTAGAATGAGCGTGCATTTTCTATTTGGTGAATACAATTCTGTTTACAGCCTCAGAAACATTAGTTTCGTTCAATTACATTATCTTCTCTTTAAATTAGATGTATTATTATTTCATATACTTTAGAAAGAAGTATCAAAGGATGCAACTTCCAATAACACACTTATATTAGTAACTTTTCTTGACTTTGTAAAAAATGTAATGCAGTCTCTGCATGGAAACGTTTGGAACCTCCTGGCCTATGGAATCAGCTACCCCCCCCCTCCCGTGCTCCTTTAAGAGGTAAAATTATTCGATGCCATGTAAAAAAATGCAGTTTGAAATAATAGCGCAACTCTGAATTAGCATGATTGCTATCTAAGTGGGAGTCACGTGTATCGACGTCCGATACTGGCCACCAGCCACGTTCCCTTCCAGTTTTCAACGCAGATACTATGTTCACTGTTTTTATTACTAAATTGCTTTAACTGGATATTTTCCAATCAATTTGGTACAGAATATAAGGTATATATTATATACGTATGTATGTCCAGGGTTACTGGTAAGTCTACCCACATCCATCGCGAGGTTACAGTTTTGGTCAAAACAAACTCATATTACCTTATCCGTTTCATGATGTTTAATATTTTAGGTTCTTTTTTTTAAAAAAAAAAAAAGTCCTTGTTTCTTCGGTTTGGGTTCGTTTTTTTTTAATTTCCAGCGTTTGAGCAGAACGTCTTTAATGCTTTGTTTTTTATTTAAGACATTCAAAATAAGATAATTATTAAATAAAACTATCAAATTTTTACGAGATCACGGACTTTATGACCCAATAACTAAAATTTGCATTATTTTTTCCCCTAAAACCTCTAACTTCATCTCTATCTCTCTTTAAAAAAATATTATTAGCTATTCCTGCAAGTTATACTAAAAACATCTCTGTTTATTAAGCTACATAAAAAGGTATAACAATCAAGTAAAATGTTTATAATTCTTAGAAAAAAAATATAAATACTAAGAAAAGGTAGCAACGCTAAAGAAAAATGCGTGTAAGAAATGTGCAACTTAAATTACCTCCCGCTTATCTTTTTACACACTTTTTTTTTAAGAATTATTAACATTTTACTTAACTAATCTTGGTATATTTTCTAGAATGTCTTGAAAACGGGTTGGCAATCGAAGTTAGTGGAAATAGGCCATTCGAAAACTTACTAAATACTGTATAATGAAGGTTCTGAAGTCATTTTTGATAGGGCGATGTCAATCAGAGAAATAAGTGCTTACAACTTCCAAATTGTTCGTTTTGTTCTTTTAAACGGATTTTTGGCTCTTTTACGTCACTTTTTTAGAGTTTTTTTATTAATTGCGTTCAACTGTAAAATGAGTAATTTAGTAAAATAAGGTCAGAAAATGAGAAACTTATTGGTTACAGTGTTTCCAAGAGCAAACTTTGAGAAATATGGAGTAATTTCCGCTTGAATCAGTTCCCTGTTGTGGTGCCCAACATCTTTTTGAGATTTCATTTTATATTTTTCAAGAAAGACCAAAACCTAAATGTTTCTATTCCTTTACTAATAGTACTAGAGATATTAACGAAACGCGCTAAGATGACGCAGTTGCTGCGAGTCAGACTTTTCATCATCCACTACCGTACATAGAAAATAATTTCGGGGGCTGGGAGAACCTAGGCTTTTGGGGTGTAGGGAAAATATTAATTATTTTAGTGTAAAATGGTGGTTAAGGTTCTCTGGACAACTAGTAGACCAGGGTAAATGTAGAAAACATTTTTCGTTGTTATAGGCATTTTTTTCATGAAATGTTCTCACCAAAATTTCATTTGGGGGGGGGGGGGGGGGGTTGCAGCCCCCTCAGCCCCCTCCCCATGTCATCATCCATGCTATTAAAAAGCAAAGACTAATTATGGGCATTACAAAACGTTTATAAAAATACTTCAGTCAACCGCTGATATGTGATTCACCGTATTGAATATCCTTCACCGATATTTGGTTGAGTTGAATAGGAATGTTGAGTAGCAAGTTCAGTTGTGGATCGTTGGCTGGTGTAATATAATGAGGAGGAGCAAGTGGTGACGCACAAGCCTCACATGTAGGTTACGTAAGGTGGTGCTGGGTCTCTCAGCCACGTGACTAAGGTAATAGCCCCTACTAATCTATACCAACCTTATTACCTTATTACAAACACTATTTGTCTTTTTCTCATTATTATCCCTCCTCTAGCCCCCTCCCCATCGCCAACACGTGTTCACGTCACATGCACCTTATTTAAATGCAATACAACACCCGCTTTCCGGATACATCCAATTGACCAGGCTATGTAAAGATTATTTTCGTTTTCGAATCTAAGGTTCCCAATCTTTTATATATATATATATATATATATATATATATATATATATATATATATATATATTTGGACTCTTTTGGAATACTTATAATCGGAACATTTAGTATCCCGCCTTCAATGTAATGAAACGACCAATTTCAATACTTCAAGCAATGGTCGGGTTTTTTTTCGACCGAATCGATTTATACGAAACGTACTAGGCTTTCGTATTCTTACATAATACTTATTATGATTTGACAATCGTAGCCCTAAAACATTTAACGACATTTACAAAACTTCTTTAACTATTCATTTCTGTTAATATGATAATTATTGTTTATTACTTCCTCTTTTCCATTCAAGTCCCTCCGTAGTCCTTGAATACCCAAACATCGAAAATTGCTTCAGAACCTTTCTTGTAGAGAATGTAGTAAGCTTCCGAATGGTCACCTACCACATACCACGATTTCCCAAACGTTTACAAATAAGGTACGAAAATATACGAAGATCTAAAAACTTTTCATGTCTATAAATAATATTTATTGTTCGAATACTCCCTTACTCCAAATGTAACCAAAATTTAAACATCTGAATGTTTCAAACATATTGGATGAATTTCAAACATATGGGAAATACTTCAATTGCATCTCACATTCTTAAGTACTCAAACCGAAAATTAGTTACAAAAATATTGTTTCCACTTTTCTCAAAACTGGATCCAGATATCGCTTTAAAAATCGTTTCATTCGGTATTTTCCTTTAAGGACCTATGAAATGAGTACCTTCAAGAATATTAACTCGAAAATGTAAGCTTTACGATTTTTTCGCGCGAATTTCGCCCTAAAAGTCATGTTTCGGTGGACGGATTAAGCTTGTATCAAAATCATGAAAAAATTGCATCAATATCGGGACATTTCTGAGCCTGAGATAAAGCGAACAGACATATATATATGTATATATATATATATATATATATATATATATATATATATATATATATATACATCCATTAACAGGACCCTCTGGGCCCTCGTGGCCTAATGAGGGACTGATTGTGTGTATGTATGTATATATATATATATATATATATATAGACACACACACACAAACACACACAAAGTTTCGTTGCAAAAAAAAAAAAAAAAAAAAAAGAGAGCGTTATAGGCGTACTAATCATTTGGATCCGGAGTAAGAAGTATCTATTTTTCTGGTTACGAATTCCTTCAATTGTTCGTTATGAGAATGCTACATATGCCGAAATACCCATACTTTGTGTAATTTCGCTTGAATAATACTTTTAATAAATGTAACAATTATCGTAATCCCGATTACGCCGTCAACACATGATTTATATAGCACATAATGCAGTCTTCTACTATAAATAATTGAAAGATAACTTCCTTTTTTTTATCTGTGTTTCGTAATGTTCTTTACGATCATGCCAAGAAATTAATACTAACCATAATATTAAAAAAATGCATTTGCAAAACAATAATACGCAAATAAAACTTATCGCGAAGAAATACTTGTGATTGTGCAGTCAGTATTTCAGCGTTATCAGTGGCTCAGAGTTACATATCAAAGAACATAGACGCTCTTATGTAATCCGTACCAGAAGGCAAGTTTATTTATAGTAACCGGTTATTATTTGTTGATTAACAAGAGCTAATGAATCAGCAGGACCTTGTGGGTCATATTTGATATACACTCTCAATTAAATGTAGCGATTAAATGGAATTGTTCTCGGATTGAAATCAGCGCTGCTTGACATTAAAGAGTTGATTGGAACTGTTCACATGAGAATGGAAGGTGTGTCATATGCACTGTTAATTCAATGTAGTCTTTATATGGAATTTTTGGGCTTGAAATAAGCGCTGCTTGACATAATCCAGAAGACGTTGGAAGAATTTGCCACTTTCGTAAGTATGTTTACCATTAACTATTTATCTGTAAAATGAATTGAAGCAGGCGAATTTTCTGCGCACCAAAACTCTACCATTAGCGGAATTCGAACCTGCAACTCCTAAGAAGGATTCCTAAAAGCTAGTTTCTGCCAAGCGAACTATGAAGTCCCTCGCTTTTAAAATACTCTTATCCGGAAAATCTCGGAGAACAACACTTTTAAAGGGAGCTGAGTCATTGGTAGAATCTTGTTCTGGCATCCGGCCAACACTTCCTCATCGCCCATCCACTCATCGCTTACCTTTCAAAGAATCTTTTACATTATTTCTTGAATAAGGCCACGCAATATATTTAGAGTGGGGGGGGGGGTTGTGAGTCAACAGTAAATGGGGATTTCCTTTGATTCCCCATTATATGAGTTCCTTTAGGGAGGGAAAGAAGACGATTACGTCGTTAAGTGGCAACGTTGACTGGGCACTAAAGCTCAGCTTAGAGAAACGTTCGTTTACAGCATGATTATATTGTCATATCGCTGGGCAACATTGTCAATTCTTGAGGAAGTGTATCTTAGAGCTTAGCGTTTTATCGAGTTTCGGAGGACTCCAAGTATTGAGATTGTTTTAAAATAGTTTTGGGTCTTCGCAAAAAGACCCAACTATGGGTCTTTTTGCGAAGACCACATCCAGTTACTTTTGAAGTAGCAGTAGTGATTGTATCAGTGATTTAGCGCATGCGCATAACTCCTTTGCCTTCCTATTGGAGGATTGGATGACCAATTGCATTCGTTCTTGCTGGGAGTAAAGTAACCTTCAACAGTGAATTAGCTTTTGTTTATGAAAAAGCTCTGCTTATGTTTGTGAGAAAAATGAGTCTTTTACAATTAGTTCGCGATGTTCCTGACAAAGTAAAAGGGATTGGTTTCTTACTGGGAAAAATTGATGGAATCCTATTAATTTTAGCGAGTTGGATAGACTAGAGTCGCTACAATTAATATAATTCTATTAATTGGGAGTTGGATTGACTAGGGTTTTGATATCTTCTTGAGCGAGCGGAGCGTAGCGTAGCGAGCGGAAACGCATAGCATGTAATGCCTAATAAATGTAAAATATCCAAAAAAGAGAGAGAGAAAAGGAATAAAATATGTTTGTTTACAAATAACGTTGTTTGTTATCCTTCATAACCTGCAAAACAGTCAACTTTAAAGCTTAATAACTTATTTCATAGTTGAGAGAATTGATTTTGATCATATTAACCTTTTTATTAATAAATATTGCCTTCCATTATCTAATATGAAATATAACCGTAGATAACGAGTCAAGAAGTACTAGATAATCAGCAAAGAACCTATAAGCTAATCAGTAAGCTTATCAGCGAGTACGAGTAACTGTTATAAATCACTACTGCTACTTCAAAAGTAACTGGATGTGGTCTTCGCAAAAAGACCCATAGTTTTTTTCTATTTTCATAAAATCATCATCGATTCTTCACGCCACATACACCCAAACCTCCAACAATACGTTGTCCATCTGTAGCTGTGCTTTCATTCTTTCTGAAGGAGCTCTTTTTTTAACAAAAGACCAATAATATATATAAATAAGTAATAACAAAAACAAAATTTTAACATGACTATAAACAATGTTACCACGAGTAATACACTGAAAAACAACTAATACAATAACAATTTTCACATCATACATACGTTAAAACATTTTAGCCCTGGAGAAGGCCTGAAATTCAAGCCAAAAAGTTGGCTATAAAAACACATTTTTATACATAAGTTTATTTTTTTTACTACATATTATGCTCGAACGCCGACAATCTCTAACTAGGCGATGTCAACGGAACACGATCTCTTCTGAATATTTCTTACTCGATTTGTAAGAATTTAGTTATTGTAATTAGTTATAATAGGAACCATAGGTTAAGGGTGCGTTTACATCTGACACTTCTAGCACGATATATATCTCAGTATTCGGATAGATATTCTCCTGAATGTTTACCTACTGACAGAAATTAGACATTTATGACATGGATATGTATACGACAGGTCTAGATTTGTTAAAATTTGCGATAAATCTACGGCCCGTTTACACACATATAGCTAGTAGCAAAGATATTTATTTCTGACATTATTACAATCAGTGTTTACACCTGATGGTATAGAAGTGTCGACACCATGGGCGTATATAGAAAATAATTTCGGGGGGCTGAGACCATTTCCGGGGTATGGAATACTAAACATTTTGCTCTTGGAATAGTTATAGGCAACTAAAACGCTATTACACGTAAAATAAAATATTTTTTATGAACTAAGTGATCTTATTTAATTTATTTTTAAGGGTTTTACGACAAGTTTTTACCATCAAATCAAAATTTCGGGGGGCTGCAGCCCCCTCAGCCCCCCCCCCTATATACGCCCATGGTCGACACTTATTGTGATAGAAATATATATCGTAGACAGAAATTGTTCTCAGTTTAGATTAGTCAGAATTCTGTCTGACATAAAAATCCTGCAATTACTATCGGGTGTCCCCAAAATTACGAAGTCAAGGGATGAATGGGAGTCGACTAGGAGAAAAAAACGACAGATCTTCTGGCAGAAATCTATATTGGACGTTTCGGCAGAAATATGAACATTAATGATTGATTATTCCTACTTGTAATTTGTGTATATTTATTTTTAGCTGAAGAAGGCTGCCAAAGTGCAGCCGAAACGTCCAATATAGATTTCTACCTGAAGATCTGACGGTTTTTTTCCTCCCAGCCGAATCCCAACAACCTTTTGACTTCGTTTCACCACAAAGGCTACCTACCTCCATCTCATAGGCTAAAATGTACTCAAAATATCCAGCTTACAATATAAATGACTCTGAAACGTTTTGTTGAGATTATAATGATAATAGAAATAATATGGCATTTTTCTATTCGCATTGAATACTCTTTCTTTTTTGTTTATTGTGAATTGTTGGTTGTGTTATATATGGGGGATCGGAGGTCGACTGGGCTGAATAGTTGTATGGGGTGGGGATGAACACGTTGCACTCACCCCCACCACTCGGACCTGATACACGTGACCAAACACTCTACACTCCTATTATCTAACAAGCCAGTGGCTCAACAACCTCTGCTTTGGCTGACACCTTCATGGCTTTCTGCGCCAAACCTACCTACTTGGGTCTAGTTCGTTATTGTCAGCTTCGGGGACGGATTCAAGCTATTACAATTATTGTACACTCAAGGCAAACTCACGGATATTTCATGTCAAAAATGGAACTTACCGAAACGCTCCAAATGTAACATACAACATGGGCTTATATAAGGAGGGCCTGCAACTCCCTCCCCCGAAATGTTGATTTAATCTATAAAAATTTACAATAAAAACCTAAAAAATAAATTAAATAAGATCACTTAATACAGAAAAAATAATTCTTTTTGGTTGTAATAGCGTATTACTTGGCTAACTATTCCATGCTCTAGATTGTTAATATTCTATACCCTCCAAATACTTCTAGCCCTTCCCGACATTTGCCCAGCCCCCCCCCCCCGAAATTATTTCCTATATACGCCCATTGAATACAATTGTGCACATTTTCAAGGACTTTCGTGCTTACGAACATTTCCCCAATATGTTAGTAAGGGAGCCTGGTACAGATAAAGCCCTAGAACACAGCACATCAAACAGAGATGAAATCAGATTCTTTTACTTATACACACACCAACATATAAATATATATATATACACATACGCATATATATATATATATATATATATATATATTCATTTTAAGATTTAGAAGATTTTATCATCTACAGCTAGGATATTATACTGATCACACTCTAGGACCCCCTCTAGGACCTCGTGTAAAGATATAGACTTCGCTGTCTAGAGATAAATATTATGTGTGTGTGTCATATATGTTTGAATGTATATATCTAATATATATATATATATATATATATATATATATATATATATATATATATATATATATATACATATATTCATTTTAAGATTTAGAAGATTTTATCATCTACAGCTAGGATATTATACTGATCACACTATCTCCTCGCGATGTAATTATGAACAGATTGCTGTAACCTATCTCCCCTCTAGGACCTCGTGTAAAGATATAGACCTCGGTGTCTAGAGATAAATATTGTGTGTGTTTGTGTGTGTGTGTCATATATGTTTGAATGTATATCTGTATATATCTATATATATATATATATATATATATATATATATATATATATAAATTCATTTTAACATGACTTCTTTTTAGGCCGCTTCGATGTCATAAATTTTAAACGATAAAAACATTTACAATCTATATTGATTGTTAGGAATCTAAATGAGATTTATTATAACCCAGAAATCAGCAATTATTTTAGTATTAGAGACCCCTTGCCGTCGTCCTACTTTTTTGTTTCCTTTTTTCTCTTTTGTATGTTTCAAGCTGATAAGACAATGATAAAGATATCTTTTCACTGTCATTAACCCTCCGGCGTACAAAAACTATGTTTAACTTCTTGTCTGTATGACTAAATTTTATATTCAGTTTGAAACCGGCGAAGAAATCGGTTTAAGAGGAACTATTCGGACCCCTATTGAATGTCCAATTAAAATAACGGGAAGAATATTACGCCATCTTAGTTAAATAAAACCTTACCGTTCAGAAAGTGTCGGTTTCATTTCGTGGATGATGTTTCCTTTTTTGATGCTAGTCGTCACTTTTTTGGCAAAAATCATTTAGAATAATGAATAAATTCGATATTTCATTCTGAATAATGAATAATTTTTCATTCATTAGTCAGCGATTGAATGATTTTTTTTTATTTATTATTGAATAACAATAACTTATTGAATACAAATTGTTTATTTAAATGAAAATTTGTATTGGATAAAAGTGCTTAGTCGAATGTAAATTTTTATTGAAATGGATTTGACTGAAATTTTTCGTTAAATACTCGTGATTTATTCTAACAATTTTCTAATAAAAGTGAGTACGTTCATTAAAATGTTTCTTAAATGAAAATTATTTATTTAAGTGATATTGTGTACTGAACTTTGAAACAATCTGAATTTGTTGTTTCATGAAACACATTATTTTAATTGAATAAAAATAATGAATGAAGAATTAAAAATAATGAATTATTCATTAAATAAGAAAATCAGTCAAGGAATAATTGAATAAATTCTTATTCAATAAACATTTATTGAATAATGAGCCAACCCTGTTATTCATAGAATAAAAAATAAATCAGTGGATGAATAACTTAATCAATGAATAAATTATTATTCGATAAAAAAGCATTTTATTGATTTTTAATAAGAAATTTATTGAATAATGCCCCTAGTCATGGTGTAAGCCTATCAGCGGAAAGATCTCCCGCTGAAGTTGAGGCTGTAAGCCTTTGTTTTTATAACATATATACCTGAAGAGGCACTGAAAAGAGCGGAAAATGAACGAAAAATATATAAATATGTACATTTTTTTTAGTGTTTTTTTTACGGCGCATCGAGAACTAGGCTTTCAGCACCGGGCTATCTATATGTTGCCATCGTCCCTAAACAACCATTGGGCAGCAAGATTTTTTTCGACGGGCCAACAACACAATGTCACAACTCAGCCTGCTACAGACGGGACTTGAGATTCCATCTCCCGCATGAATATCAAAATCATTAGGTTAGGGAGACCAGGATTGATGTGTTATTGATCAATTCCTAATTCTATGGCCTGGTTCCTATAAATTACTCCCATTTCAATTCGTATTGATTTATTTTAAGGGCTTCGCATATATTGCGATAACACCATTATCCCATTTCAATATAAATCCTTCATCTCCCCGTGGTCTTATGGCTAACGCCTTCTTACGCGGGAGATGTGGGCTCGAATCCCGTTTCCAGCAGGTTGAGATTTTTCATTTCAGGGTAGGTTGAAAAAATTCCCTGCTGCACCATGAATGGTTTGGAAATGTTTAGCGCTGTAAATATATATATATATATATATATATATATATATATATATATACATATACAGAGTCAGTGTTTATTTGCTAATAAGAAAACGGCCATACCTTTCGTTCTTTCTCTTCGAAACTTTGTATACATGAGTCTGTATTTCTGCGACCAAGGAAGTATTTACCCAAAAACTTTTTCCAATTTTTCAAAATAATTCAATCAATTTTATATTAAACAATCAAGTAAAGAACGTGCTGATATTATACAAAACATATACATATATGTGTGTGTGAGCGGATAAAAGTAAACAAGGAGATGAATGTTAATTTGCTGATTATTTCTAATATAAGATACAATTCAGTGGTTATTTGCCAAAAGTTGATTTATCAAATTTTCTACCTTGCCGATCATGATATGTATTTAAAGTTGTTGTTTTGTATTTCTCAATGCCTGAATTTGATATGTCTAAAGAAAAGATTTAGCTGGGGAAAAATGAACTACCAAACGTGATGTAATAAAACGTTTCACAACTCTAAACAGATATCATGATCGGTCTAAAGTAGAAAATTGTCAAATTTTACATTTCAACTTTTAGCAAATAACCACTGAATAGATTTTCTTCTTTTCTTCTTCAATTGTGGTTTTTTTTTTTCTTTTTGGTAACATTCAATAGTGTTTTTAATGTTGCACTAAAATTGCTTAGGGAAGGCTAACAGTATTTTCACCTAGCATATTTTAGTCTATTCTTACCCCTCTTCTAGGTGCGTTCTTATCGATAAGCCTCATCAGCATGGCGGTTATGTTCAGGCCAGCAAGGAACATCTTGAGAAGGAGCCCGCATGGCACTGCGGTAGATGTGGATGGTGTATTTCACCGCCCACTATAATATGAACAGCACATAATTCTGAATAAGCCTCAGATAATCCTAGAACCTTTACCGCCCGAAGGTTCTTGTTTTAGCCAAACCACCGGATCGGCACGTCCACTTATCTAGCGAAGATAAACGACCAGACAATTGCTGACCACTATCCCTCAATTAGGCAACGAGCAGATGTCCGCGTGGCAGTTGAGATTAAATTCACGTCCTCTCTTGGATATTAGGCTTCTAAATTTCGTAAATTAATTGAACGAGTATAATAATAATAATAAAAATAATAATAAAGCCTTTTATTATGTTCATAGCTCAATTACAAATCAAATTATCATTCAATTGAACGAGTAAGTAATATTAAATCCTGAACTAAAAATATTGTCCCTACAAGTAATTGTGTTATAGGTGTGAAAAAAATTTATTCCACAAAAATGACCCTATATAATTCTCAAATCAAAGCTTTCATAGGCATTATTTTTAACTTCTTAATTATGAGATATATCTAACAAAGTCTTACGTAGATTTTAATAACAATAATTTTAAAGCAGAATACTAAATTGTTAATCAAGTATTAGCTAAGCCGTTAAGGCGATGCGAACTAAAGGGATAATTAGGATTCGGCTAGCAGAAAAAAAAACAACAGATCTTCAAGCACAAATCTATATTGAAATATAGTACAACATAGCATATAAGTATATACAATTGGAGTATAGCACAATATAGATTTGTGTTTGAAGATCTGACGTTTTTTTTTCCTAGCCGAATCCCAACCTCATCTGGCATATTCTTTATAATTTTTATCCGATGCCCCGTATACTTTAATCACATTTTTACTCCTCGATTTCATATTATTAAAAACAAAATTATAATGCATTGTTTTACGCACTTTGCGCGAATAAAATGGATCTGTTTTCGCTGAAACGCGTCGTTTTGATAAGTAAATAAAATTGTTGTGGTGGGGGTGTAACGTTTTTCTGCAATAAATAACCCTTTTTGGCAAGAATCTATTTCTTATTTCTTAAAATGTTCAGCAACCCTCGATCCGTTTCCTTATTTCAATAAATTCTTCATTTGATTGGTTATAGCATTCCATTTACGCTGTTTATATGTAATAAATTTTCATTTTAGTAATATCAAAACGTTAAAAAAAAAACTCCCATATTTTGGGATTAATTAAAATGAATTAGTAATATTTGCACTAGAAATAGAGTGTTTCTTTATCCAATTAAAAAAATATCCATTTAGAAAACTAAATGAGAGGGGATGAAGCTGTAAAGAGTTTGCGGACTGCTTGCTCATGAACATGGGGAGCGAGCAACGTCTGCTCAGCACTCCCAAGTTAAAAATAATCATGAGCTGAGATCAAACTGATTGAGTAATCGCCCAGAGCACCATTCCCCGTTACATTTGCTTATGAAATACACATATATATATATATATATATATATATATATATATATATATATATATATATATATATATATATAAATTCTTCTGAAGGATGACCCAATATATATTTTCCACATCTTATTTCTTTTTATGGTAGGGGGTCGATAAAGCAGTACACAGTTCTTTCACATTTACTACTTTATTTGAAATATTTTGCCCGACGTGTTTCATGATTTGGTCGCACCTCTTCAGGGGCTTTCCTGTGCAAAAGTATTTTATGTAAATCTGAAATTCATATTTTTAACACAAATATACACTTATCCTTTCCTTAAATAAATTTAAATATGAACATATAATATTTTATTTTAAATACTAATCCTACCTTATAACCTGACGCCATCTTGTCTAGCTTGAATCAGGCGTTATACTCACAAGTCATCTGTGGTAATGAATATCGCGCTATTTAATCGATTATTTAGCTCTTTTAATGGTATCGATTATAGTTTATCTGTCCTTTAGGCTTAATTTATAACACTATGGAAAATTTGATATTTTCTTTGGTCTTTCTTTTTATGTGTTACTCTCTTTATATAAAATATGAACTTCTCTAAAATTAAAATTGTGTTTTTTAGTTATTACATGTTCCGTCAATGTTGTTCTGTTCTCGTTTGTGTATATACTTTTATCGTGTTTTACAATTCTTTTTTGTAATAAAAGTAATAAAAGTGAAAACAATTTTAGCAATATTAAAGACAACATTAAACGGACAAGCCCAAAAAACAATATATAAAAAATTCGATGTAACAATTGCAACGCATGCTACTACATTGGGGAATCGGCACACCTTTTTTTTTTTTTTTTTTTTTTTTTTTTTTTTTTTTTTTTTTTTTTGAGCACCGAGGGCACAGCTATTGCACAAAAGAATATATATATATATATATATATATATATATATATATATATATATACATTATCATTATTACATACGTTCAAGGCTCCTCCTTCATATTTTTCTTACAGTACTCGTTTATTCCTTCACTGTAGGTTTTTTTCTTTGGTGGTCTACTTCTCTGGCATCAAGTCTCTGTTGTATGGTGAAACAACTTGTGTTTTTCCTAGATTAATTTAGGCGTTGTTTGTGTCATCCGGTGTGTAGTAAATATATATATATATATATATTTACTGAGGTTATTAAAATACATTGTTTGTTATAAATAAGAATGCTTTAATTAGATTTGTTTTTCAAAAAGCACTAGATAATCATTCCTATTTTATCAATATAAAAATTGCATCTGATTCATACATAAAGATAAAACTCACTGTTTGCTTTTCCTTATAGTCATATTTCATTTAATTTAATGATCACTCACTGGGCGATACATCTTTCTTTAAAATAATGATTCATTTTTTATATAAAGAAGTTGAATCGAAAAATAAAAATTAATTCGAAGGATGGATAAGGATGAATGTTATAAATGTAAACTCATCCACGAACGATATGTATTGCAGCATATTCTCCATCATCAGTGCTTCTTTAATAGAACATTACAACTCAGGAGGAAGAATTGTTTTTCAAAAAAGCTTTAACTTTAAAATACATTAAAAAAAACTGTTTTATACATGTTTACGTTACACATTTTTTAAAATTGAATAGTCAAAAACCAATAACTTCTTATTAAAAACTATCATAATCAGTTATACTGTTTCCACAAAAAGTAATAATGCTATAAGCATTATGTAGAATTCAATATTCTATCACTTTCGCAAATCAAAATTTATATTCCTTATTTAAGTGGAAATATGGTTCAGCAATGATCATTATTACTAATAAAGATAATAATCAAGAAATAATGATCAAAATATTATATTGTTTAGGATTTGACAAAATAGTCAATATAATTTTTAAAAGTGACAGATAAAAATTTCAATCCTATTTAGTTTTAATTATTCATTTCTGAATTAGCAATTCTTATATTTTATGAAAGAATTCAATATTTGAAGGGCTATATAAAAATGTTAATACATTGCAGTAAATAAAAAGAAGATTTATCACAACAACATTTGGTTTTAAACCATACCCTGTAATAGTAATAAAAGAACCGTTCAAAACAACGGAACCAACACTTTAGAAGTTTTGAGCACTCGTTTCTCCTTCTGGGATTCTCTCATCAAAAATTACAGTCGATTTGGTTTGGTAGAGAATTTAATAAGCTTTCGAATGGCTATCTTCAACTTACGATTTTGCAACTATTTTAAAGATTTTCAATAAAAAAGTCTCAAAACTGCTCATTTCTGTTAATACATTTTTTTTCTAGTAGTTCGTTTACTCCAAACGTAAAAATAATTTAAATGGTTAGAGGTATCCCAAAAGGCTGAAACAGTTGAACTGTTTGACTGAATCAATTGTTTCGTAATACTCTACTCAAGAATTATTTAGAAAAACTAGTTTTATCCACTTTTTCCAAAACGATTAAAGATAACGCCTTAAAATGTTTTTATTAACCTATAAAACGTGTGCCTGCAAGCATACAGACGCAACAAGTTAAGAACTACAATTTGTTTTGCGTACAAAAACCGATGTCCCGGTAGGCGGATAGTCCTGTTTAACGAACACAACCTTTTAAATAAGACAAAGTATTTTTGTACTAAATCGCATCAATAACAGACCATTTTTGGAGCAACTAGAATGTGAACAGACAAAATATGTAGACATTTTAGCCACCGTCATTTTCGGGTTCGTAATGTAAACTTTGCCTGTCCGCATTGCATCATAAGGTCGACATCATTAGCGAGTTTCCTCGCAATAGAGGGACGGAGAAAAAAATGAGCTAAAATGAATAATTTTGGCCTCCGTAGACAAGAATAATTCGTGGACAACTGGGTAGTAGGCATATATTTAGCCAAACATTCCTAACTCATGTTACTTGCAATGCGTCTGAGGAATTTCTTTCGTTTTAGTGCGAACTAAAACACAGACAAAAGCATAGGCAGTTATTTTTCCCCGGCTTCACAACCCGGATTTATCCTTGTTAAAATGGCGGGAGATTCCGAGGGCTGCATTGATTATGCATCGTAGACGGATTATGAGTCCGTCTAAATTTAGAGGCCAGCTAATCGGCTAATTACGCAATCCCACATCATCCTAAATATACAAACACACAGTACATTGCTTTGAGAGATCCTAATAAAGCCGACGCTCAACACATTTACCATTCGCTTCATTGCGCGTAATGCTCTAGGCTTATGTAAACTTAATAATTAATAACGTCCGTTCACTTATGTACTTGGATGAAAGGTTATAGAGTTAGTTCAATAAAACATGTAATTCTATATTATTTTGCAAAGAGTTGCGACTAACTGCCACAAGTCACAATGGACTCCTTAATGTTAATTAAAAAAGTGAATTTAATGGCGCTTTTTGCTTCTGACTATATCTTACAGCAACTAACTGCTAATAATAGAAAACTGCTATTTTAAAAGGAATGCTCCTTAATGTCATAAAATACAGGATAATGCATGCACAAACGAAACACACACACACACACACACACACACACATATAATATATATATATATATATATATATATATATATATATATATATATATATATATATATATGTATATAAAATTAAGTGCGGTCTGACATTCACAAAAGAGATTACGAGCTATCACAGGTGATACAGGAAATCAAATAACACTCCTTTATATTGGACTCTAAAAAGCAACTTACAGCCTTAAAAATGTTCCACATTCATTTGATCAATAAATGTTTATTATACTTGGTAAAAATAAAAAATATTGTAAGCAGTGATGATCGAAAATCGAGTTGTCATTAACTGATTAATTCCATTTTTTCTTTAACCCTATCGAGACCGATTGCACACAGTGTGTACAATTGATTTCCTAGGCTATAAGATGGCCTGCACACCGTGTGTGCAATAACCGTAATTTGCAATTATCAATTATTCTGAGTAAACTATTCGAAATATGATCTTTCTTGAACTAATGAAATCTGTAAAGTTCAGGATTAATGGTGCTCAATCCGCTTCTCGCAATAAACATTTTCCGAAGATCGAGCTTCAATTATCTTATTTATGTGAGTCCACATACAAATTGGGTGATTTCCATATTAAACATGTTTTTTTGTTTTTTTATTAAAAATGGACAATATAAGAAAACAATTTGCTCCTGGGGACCGTGCTCGAAATAAATCGTCGTCTCGAATGGGTTTATTTCCGTCTAAAAAAATCATTGCGTTGCCAAGAATTTTATTGACTGCATGTATAATGGCTTATTAGAAAATATTTGCCTGGAAACGTGCTAAAATAACCCAGTTCCTGCAAAATGGATTATTTTTGTATATATAGAATCAGCTTTTCCACTCATGATTTCGTAATCTATTGAATCTATTCATGATTTCGTATACACAAATTGAAATATAGTTTGGAAGGAGAGCGTTGTCAAAGGCAAAAATAGAGGGAGAGAGGCCTTGAAGAAGTGGATTCAGGGTAAGGAGGCCACGGTGGAGCTGAGGAGAAAGCAGTCCACTTCTTCCTTCCCTCCCACCTTCATAGCTAGTCTTACTTACAACATCTAGTAACATGGAATTGTACATTTTAATGAAACTATTTGAATGTCATAAGCTCAACAACAACAATAAAATCCTAGACAAGAAAGAAAACCAAATCAATGAGTTGGTGGCGATAAAAGTGGCATATAGCTGCATTGAAGATCCATGTACTAACTCATCCTTGGCGAGGAATTTAGGTTTCTTCTTGTCAACTAAAGTCTTGGCAGGGCTTCAAGCTATTTCTAATCGATCCCAACTCAACCCATGGATCTGATTTACTCAGTTATCCCATCCCAATTCCAGCTTGCATGATTGGAAACATGCAAGAATTCTTTTAGCACGGTCCCTTCATGATGCAATCCGAAAGTGACGACTAGAAAATTTCTTGTTTTAGAACCTATAGATCTCAAAAATAACGGTAGTTCCATATCTTTAACCGTTTTTGAGAAAAGTTAGTTATTTTTACATCTCTAAAACACTTGGATGTTAAAATATTATGCTCAGGGTTGAATCTGCACAAGGAAGCAATTTAAAATCTAATTGATGCAGTTTTCTCATTGTTATTGTGTGTTCGTCATCGCCTTGAAGAAAGGGCTTTGATTCCAGCTGGAATGTAAAATAGATGACAGACTTGGAAGTTTAATGCCGTCCAATGGAATATTGTAGCAGATACAATTACTTCCAAGCCAGGAAATGCTTCGGCAATTCTCGCGACTAACTACTGTAAATACTGATTACTTAAATTTTATCTTGTTTAATTCCTAGTAAGGAAATTCTGGTATTAAATCGGTATTTACTGGATGAACTTTGTTTGTTTAATTCCTACTATTAGAATAGCTTATTGGATGAATTTTGCTTATAAATTTCGACCAGTAGAATGTTCTGGTGTAATGCCTACTTCAGGGGCCTATGTGATGTATCTTGTTTATTTAATTCCTAATAATGAAATATCCTGCTTTAAGGCCAGTAACCACTACACAAAAATGTCTGATTGAGATATTTATTGGATGAATTTTGCTTATTTAACTCGTAGTATTGGAGTAACCTGGTACAGAGCCAGTAACCACTGCACAAAAATGTCTGCTTGAGATATTTATTGGATGAATTTTGCTTATTTAACTCGTAGTATTGGAGTAACCTGGTAAAGAGCCAGTAACCACTGCACAAAAATGTCTGCTTGAGATATTTATTGGATGAATTTTGCTTATTTAACTCGTAGTATTGGAGTAACCTGGTACAGAGCCAGTAACCACTGCACAAAAATATCTGCTTGAGATATTTATTGGATGAATTTTGCCTATTTAACTCCTAGTATTGGAATAACCTGGTACAGAGCCGGTAACAAGTACACACAAATGTCTGCTAGAAATATTTATCGAACGAATTTTGCTTATTTAACTCCTAATAATGAAATAGCCTGCTATTAAGCCAGTAATCAGTTCACACAAAAGTCTGCTTGAGATATTTATTGTATGAACTTTGCTTGTTTAATTTTTAGTAACAAAATTGTCGATGTCTAATTCGAAATAGCCATTTCTTTACACGAATAGTTACTTTGGAGATTCACTTTCTTATTTAAATATTAATATAGGCAAATATTTACAAAATATCTTCTTAACTTCGAAAATACGCTCAACTATTAAAATTATGTATTTCATGTGGCAGAAGGTAAAATTTCCTGGACGTCCATATCTGGATCTTATATTTACGCAATGATACCTTTTCCCAAGCAACATTGTCTCAAATGCAATATTAGAAACACAACTCTGTCTTAAACACTCAATACGGTAAACACCCTAACATTACACTATACACGATTTAACGATAATCTTAGGGCGGTGATGACCAAGAAATTTTCTGCGTTAAACTACCAACCCAACCCAATCCTAAATCCTAATGTGATGCGGAAATCTTCAGTTCAAGTTCTTATAGAAAGATGACTGAAAATTGGATTATGGTTAATAAATTATTATTATTATTACAGTTAACAATTTTTGTTGAGGTTCACTCTAAGCAGATGAATGACTCATCCTCAAGTAGAAAGGCTCGTAATGAGGAGCCAGTCCTATAAGTTGAGTAATAGTTGAAATAACACTTTTTTCCCCGTTGAATATTATGACTTGGAGAAAGGTGTAAGCGGTAGTGGGTAAGTAGGATACGAGGTCCCTGGTCCTTTCTCTCAGTCACAGCCCACTTTCTAGTACCTCCTCATCTAGGCCACCTCCTCCTTCTTATCCTTCCCAACTTACAGGCAACCTTTTTTTTTTAATTTTTGTCTCCTCTATTCCACCACCTTTAGATTCTTGCAATTCTCGTTAACCTTGAGGGCACCCTCATAAACCCACTATTGACTCTGTAGACTACTGTCACCAATTGTACTCATCAACTCCTCCGTCGTTTTGAGTGTTCTCCCGCCCCTGTTACACTTGCAAATCTCAAAATAGGAAATTGACTTTATTCTAAGCAGAAATTGCTCCATTTAAGCAACAATGTCTCGGAATAAGATCGCTCTATCAAACATTACATGAGAACTTTATTTGTAGGAAATGTAATAAGCTTTCGAATAGAGTATTTAAATTCACTATAAATTCTCAGCCGGTTTCGAGATATATAGGAATTTATCCGCAAAAACCCAAGATAAACCCTAGGGTATCTTCTAGGATATGGTTTCATTAGATTCCCCACGTCCAATTAATTATAAAACGCTTACCTGGAAGCCTAATCATGCAAAAACGTAAGCGTTCCATGGTTAGGGGCGAACAATATTATTTTTGAGCAATAGGGTCAATGGTAAAACTAAAAAATGCAACGATTTTGTAAAAACAGAACGTTTTTATATGCATATGGACATTCATGAATATGTGACGTAAGCTTGGTTTTAGGTCAGCTTTCATGGCGGAGGAACCGGATAGGAAAAATAAATCTTGAGGGATTCTTCCATGTTTCCAGTTTGTTATTTAGAAATATTCTTAAAATGATTTTAAATAGTTTTTAATAGAATATTTTCGGCAAATAAATTCCGCAACATTAAAATACAAATAAATTCAAAAACGAAAAAACATGCATTTTGGCTTATTTTGAAAAGTGCACATTAGTACTTTTTAGTGAGTTCCCTTAGTTTGAGGGATCCGGGGCCAGTATCAGAAGTGTCATCGTTCAATTTCAAACAAGTCGTTCAAATTTATAGGTATGTATTTATATTTTTACATATGACTGTGAAATTGCTGCGAGAAAAATTGTAAAGTTAACGGTTTGCGTTCCTATGCTTTCAGGTAAACGTTTGACAGGTATCTCGAATAAGGATACGTAATAAAATTAAAGGAAATAGAAATTCGAGGTCATAATTAATAATCAGTGATTTTGGAGTTGTCACTTTTTTTTTATTTAACTCCAAAATCCGGAAGGGAGGATTCATTACCTTCCTGATTCTTCCACTTTTTACAAATCACCTTTATCCTGCTGGGTATTGTATATGATAAGAGTACATTGGTTTTCATAAAGCTCCTTTTTTTTTCCACATATATGCAATATATATGCTTTCTCAATTACGTTCTTTTGAAATAACAGTTTTGTAATAAACGCCACACAACCGTTGCGTCACCAGGCTAGAGTTTTATTCGCTCCACAAGCTAGCATTCATTATCGAATGCTCAAAAGGCGTTACGGGATAAGGTTCCTATTTGTAGAAAAGTTATAGGTTAATTGTGTGCTATTTGTTTAACGGCGGAGAGAGTGGGGTGCCCGGAGTAACGGGACAGCCTAGATACCCTCTAAAGGAGGTCAGTGGATGGCCCACTCTCCTCCAACCATACACTACACTCGGTATTATCTCATTTCCTAACAACCACTCTTTCCTGGCAACCAACTCAGCTTATAGCCGAACCTCTCAGCTAATATTGTTCTTATTGAGGTTCTACGTACGAGTGAATTTCTGAAAAATATCTTCAAATGGTCATCTTTACTACCTACGAGGTTCCAGAAGTAACAATCGTACAATTTATTTATATATGTATGTACATATACATATATTTATTCAATACTGATTGGATTGGAATATTATAGTCTGGCGGGTAGCTACCTACGGATAGGCCCTTAATAATACCCGAAAGGATTAACAAAACCATTTTTTTTTTTAAATTTAACACAATAATAATGACGAATTACTACTAATAAAACAAAATACTACAACAAAGAGGAATAATTATAGAAACCTTAACTTAAATAAAATATATGTATAAATTGAACTAAATAAAAATAATTTTAAATAAACATTTATACATAACTTCTTATGTAATTCAATAATGAACAATGAATATCTTGTAAACAAGTCAAGTTTTGTAAAACAATTAATTTGTTTTACAAAACAAAAAAATGTTTCTTTTTTTTTTTTTAAATCATTTTCCAGGCTAATAGTACTTACATAAAGAAATAATTTACATTTATATCTTCATGAATTATCATTCTAAATACACTTTATAATAATGTTTTTTTTTTTTAATAAACTATTTTATTTTGATTATTATTTTTTTAAACTAATTTTTTAAAAATGTAATACTATTTATTTTATTTTATACTAATCAATTTATATTACTGTATTTATACCATTTGCAGCTGTTGGATGTATTAATTGTTTGTAAATTATTTACATATTTCAAATACTTTATTTAACGACATTCTATGTCATTGTAACTCATCTATGTCCCATATTTCAACTTCTATATATACATATAGATATTTACCTAATATCGATATACATATATAAAATGAAAATAATTATAACCATTATTATATATACATTATATTCATGACTCACTCGCTAACTGAGGTTAGCTCCCATATAGACGAGATATTAGAACATATTTGAAGATCTACAACACATTATAAAACTCAAAACTTAGTGGAACATAGCTTTTGAACACACACACACACACACATAAATATATATATATAGTTCTGAAGATGTATTGAACAACATGATCAAATTTTAATTGCAATTATTATGAAACCTTCATATAATAATCCTGATTTAGCATACAATTTAATTATATCTCAAAAGGGTTGTAATATATATTGAAAATGTAACTTCATTTTTGAAGTCTCATAATTATAAATATATTGATATTTTTTTATTGCTAAATTCTTTGGTTTACTATCTTTTAATGGACAAAATAGAAAAAGAGCAATTCGTTTCACAGCGGATTTTATCAATATCAATAAATAATGAAATTAACTTCTTGTTCATATGGCTCCTCAATGTTTAGTAAATTATTTTATTTAGGTTATTAAATTATAATACCTTCCATAAATGACATATATACTGGTGAATCATTGAACTTTTACAATCGTCTATAAAATAATAGGAATAAAAAAAAAGAGCAGGAAGATTGAAAAATAATATTTTTTTTTTTTTGAGAATTATTTTATTCGCCAGTGCAGCACTGCCAAGGCTATTATGTGGTGCTATGAGCTCAGTTGATATGGCAAACGAATGATATTTAAATCTGCTCATTTATCAATAATAGGTTTCCCTTATTATTTATTTTATTTTTTGATAAAATACTCTCCGTTAACTGTGCTTATTTTATTGCCATATTTTATTATGCATAGATTTCTTATACATTTTTTATAATTTTTTTTCTTCAAAATTAAAATCATGCATCATTGAAATAAGATGTTTCGTTGTTCTTTTTTTTATGTTTTTGTTATAATCGATACTATTAGCAAGTTGCCTAAGTATTTTATGTAAAAGATTTCAATCTTCCAGGAGATAACTAGAATCGATATCCGAGCATTGGATTTTATAAACGTTATTATAGTATTTTATTATCTATAATCAGGGTGAAATTGTATTCTATTTGGAACCGCCATTCCAATTAATCCTTTAACTATTCAATTAATTAATTTGAGCCGATTTGCGATATATGGAAGACATTTGAAGTAATAAATTGATTAATTATGCTAAAATTGCTTTCAACAGTGAGCAGTTTTCATTTTTTGTGATAAATGTTCTTGGTACTATTATTGAGCATATCAATAATCTTTTTGAATGAAGAAATCCATACGAAAAATATTGTAAAGTTAATGGTTTTGCGTTTTTGGCTTCCAGGTACACATTTTATGAGTATATTGCTGTTGATAAACTAATTAAATCACATTCAAGACTATATCTTCTTTGGTTTTTGACAATTAAAAAAAATATATTTTTCATTTCTGCTGCTCTAAAACGATGCACTGATTTGTCATTTTTGTTTTCAAATCACATTCATCCAAATTGAGATTCATAAATTTGGGATGCGTCCAACGTGTCTTGAAAACGTCATTTTCACTACTGATTTTCACCCTCTTCCCTTTTCCACAACTCGGCAGTCACTTCACACACATTTTTAACCTCAGCTGCTGAATCGTACAAATAAAAAACATTGATGGTGTTTTTTCTAAATATGTATCAATATTAAAATTAATAAATTATGTGATCTTATATAGTAGCTTTAATTAAGTACTAAAGTCTTTTTCTTCTTGTTTCAGGTCTAATTTTCCACAAATGATGGTAGCAGAGTTCGTTGAGCGCCAAAACAATTCACCCGCTAATGGAGAGACACCATTGCACAGCTCCAACCCACAGAGCACGAACAACAATCCTGTCCCGTCCAACGGAAACATGAATTGCCCTACAGCGCCTGGTTACTTCGTCATCGAACAAAATATTGACCTTGCATCAATGGGAAGGGAAGGCGATATCACTTCCAGTCCAGAAACGAGCAATTTGTCCGAGAACTATGCTGGTTCCTTTGACGTGAACGGCCATCTGCCAAGAAAGGATTTGTTCTCCCAAAGGAAACAAAGAGAATTCATTCCAGACAACAAGAAAGACGAAAGCTATTGGGACAGAAGGAGGCGCAACAATGAAGCGGCAAAACGTTCTCGAGAAAAACGCCGCTACAACGACATGATTCTTGAACAAAGAGTTGTTGAATTGAGCAAAGAAAATCATTTTCTTAAAGCTCAATTAACAGCAATTAAAGAAAAGTTTGGTATTAATGGTGAAGCAGTAGTCAACGTTGAGCAAGTAATGGCTACGCTCCCAACCAATGACCAAGTTTTGAGCATAACAAAGAGGACGAAACTAAGCTCTACAAGTTTGGGTCCACAAATAATGTATCCTTCCAGCTCCGTTCCGATACCTACTCCAGTTATCCACAGAACCACTAACAATGGGCCATCTCCTCCAATGGTGCAGCTCCACCCAGTGTATCAAGAGGCAGAAACCTTTCAAGAAGCCGATAGGTATCCTTTCCCATTTCCTCCTGTCTTGCCCCCACTGAACCCTCCTGTTCTTGAAGCAGCTGGTAACAGCGTACTCAACTTGAGTAGGAGCCGTTCACGTAATTGCAACCAGTCACCAACACCCTATGAGCTTCCTCTCCCATCGGGAAGTGTTGAGCCCCAACTAGCCTCAAACAACAATAGCCTCCCACATAAGCTGCGACACAAAAGCCACCTAGGTGACAAGGATGTTGCAGCTACAGCTCTTCTCTCTCTCCAGAGCATCAAGCAGGAACCTCCATGCAGGGCGAGTCCTCCTTGGGATGGCGAAGGAAGTAGTGATGAAAGGGATTCTGGCATTTCCCTTGGTGCAGAATGGATCATGCCAACTCATAATCTCAATAATGAGCAACATGCACCCCCCACGTCGCCTATTACTCACGACATCATTGAAAACGAAGATGATGATTCCCATCTAAAATCTGAAGTCGCAAGGCTTGCCTCTGAAGTTGCAAGCCTAAAAAGCATGTTATCTAGAAAAAAAAGCCATTCATTAACCATTAATTAAAATAAAATGAATGGAATGAGATGAAAAACTGTGGTTGAAGCTACATTCTACTGTGGCATTTAATTAAAAGTTTACTTATTTGTTATTGTACAGTATTTATAGTTTAATAATAGTTGTTATTTAACTTATTATGGGCATATATATGTAAATATTATTGGATGTGAGTGCTCTTTATGTTCCAGTATGTGTGTTTGAGCTTTTGTGTGTTAGTTGTGTAATTTATTCATCGTGTTGTTTCTTGAATTATAAATGGATGGATATTATTAGAGGAACCAGAAGAATAGTTTGAAGTTAAAAAATGTCAGCAATGATTTATATATTTTGGGAGGCAGCCCCCCTACTGTACAGTGTAAATACTCCTAACCGAAACCAGGGTTCTCAATGAATGACTATTTTTGAATAAATGTATAAAGTGCAATTTGTTCACGAAACCGTGTCGTTTCACTTTTTATCATCTATTGAAACTTTATTATCTATAGTATTATTATAACTTATGAAATTCATGACAGTTTTGTGTTATCTCCTTGTTGATAAAAGACAAATAAAAAGAAAGCAAAGAAGCGCTTAAGGGAGCTTCTATTTTGTTTCTATTATTTATCTAGTACAATCAATTACTTCATTAAAAATATGCTATATAGAGTAACCCAGATAATTTTCTGAAGGAAGAAAGAAGAATGTTGAATTGAACATTCTGTATTGAACATTTTGAGTTGCATTGACGTTTTTAAGAATTTATTATTTTGTATATAAATGTATACTTTTATGTTTACTTGTATGCTTGTCCAGATGTATATAAGTGTTAAAGACCCTTAATATATTATTTTCTAAAAGGCTATAATGTTTCTTTTGCGACAGAAATACAAATGTTGTATAGATATTCATGTAAAAAGTGCCATTAAAAAATTAATAAAACAGAAAATTTTTATAATTTCACAAGTTAATGGTGACTTAGGCAGGGCTAAAAATGTAAATATTAATAAAAAGTAAATTCTGTTTTACTTTTTTTATCAATTTTTTTTTAAATTATATTTTTACTGAATCAAAATAATGTATTGATAATCATGAATGGCACTACTCAAATTATCTATATATTTTCACTTTTTCAAAAGCAATAAGAGCTCCTTTAGGGAGTATTCTGTCTTCCTAATCTTTTTTTTTTTTTTTCAAAATTCATCTATTATTGTAGTATAAGTATGTACAGAAATATTTATTGTTATTTATTATATGAAAAAAATTTATGTTCCCATGTGTTTATGTTCTCATTAGTGTTTAAAAAGCACTGAATTAACTCGATGTAATATAAAAGTATGAGAAACTTTAAGGTGCTTACTTTGTATTTAAAAATGACTATGGTTTAAGGGTAACTCTATTATTAATGGTTCTCAATAGTAGTTGAATATGTTTTGTGCTCTTTTTTTTCATATTTGTAGTATATATGTATACTAGCGTGTGTGCTGCTATATGTATATATGTATATACAAACACACTACATATATATATATATATATATATATGTATATGTGTGTGTATGTATATATGTAAACACTAAAGACATTTCAGTATGTATTGAATTCACCAATTCGAAACCCTATAGATCTCTAATTATAATGTTTTTGCTTTTAACATTTTAGAAATTAAGCATTTTCTTTTGAATTGGTCAAAGAAAAAAAGTACATTTTTATATCTCATCCTTATATAAATCTGTATACAGTTATTAAAAATAATTCATTTTAAATATTTAAATTTAAGTTCACCTATATCATTAGGTTAAAGTCAGTCACCTATGTATGGCCTCAAAGACAAGATCAAATGTATAATTTATATATATATATATATATATATATATATATATATATATATATATATATGTATATATATGATGCTTTCAATATTTGCCTCATAAATCTTCTTATAGCAAAGTATTTACATCTTACACGCTGTAACCTATTGTTTTCAAAAGAACACATATGCCTCTCTTTAATTTGATTCACTTGTTGTTGCTTAAACTCCAATGTGATACACTTACATTTAGCTTTATTCACTACTTAATTTATTAGTATCTGATTCAGCATTCAAAAAACCTGATTTAATTGATACTATCACCTTATCTGTTACCCTTGCCAACAATTCCTTTTTTCTATCCTTCATTAGGCTTTAACAAATTCCTTTCTTCCATTTTCTTTATCAATGAATATTCATCATGTTTAATATAAATATATACCACATATGTGGTTTGTATTTTTGGGCATGATTCAATAAAAATTTTTATTGTCAACAACTGCAATTTCTTCCACAATTTAATAACTCCCCTGGTGACGGCCTAACAAATGTAAAAACTCCTTTACTGTACTGTTTCAATACATTTGGCCAATCAATGGCAGGATTGATCATATATTTTCTGTTATTTATTGCTCAAATGTTGTTTCTGTTTGCCAGTGATTTTACATACATTCTAAAAGTGTATCCCTTAGAAAGAGCATTATTTTTTATTGTATTTGGAAAATATATTTTTAAGAAGTTCTATTTATATATTCTTGTTAAATTTCTTGTCCAATGTCAGTTCTTTTAATTGCTAAAATGTGGTTAATTTTCTAAATTAAAATATTAAACACGAAAGCAAAATTCATGAATCCATAATTCACAAACCTCTTTATTTCTAAATTAAAAAAAAGTATGTTTATTAGCTTAGGTATATAATTATATATATATATATATATATATATATATATATATATATATATATATATGTACACAATGTATAACAGCACTTTCTTTCCTATTAAAACTTTAAAATTAATGCATTGAGGTTAAACGCTATACGTATTGTTTATTCCTATTTCATGAAATTCAAAGTGAATTTTAAATAAATGGCTTAAATTCATAAAAAAAATATATTACAGTAAAATTAAATTAATATACATTTCATATTGTTCTTATCTGCAAATATGTGTTTTCATTCTATAAAATCTATTTTGACCAAAGAATTATAAAACTTTGTACTTAAAAATATTTTTGTCAAGAGTATTGAATAATTAAAACTGTATTTTCATATGTAATTAATACAAGGTTTGTGATGTATATTTAATATGTGATATCATTATGTTTATTGATCTATTTCTTAAACAATGTGAGAGTTTAAATAAATAAAATAAAATATTTATAGATCAGATTCATTAAATCATAAAAAAAAAAAGTATTCATATATCCTACCTCCTCTGCTTTCTTAAAAATATTATCAATTCACATAGAAACAAAATTATGAATTCCTTAGTATATAAAGGAATATCCTAAGAAAAATAATCAAATCTCTTTTGAGTTTAAGGACGCTAAATTATAAAAAATATATTAAAACCATGTACACCAGTCTGAAGATGAAGAATATGATTCCTGCAGGGGTCGAAAATAATTGTTAACTTTTATTTTAAAAAAGTATTTTTAAAATTTTTACTTTTATTTTAACAAAAGTTTTTTTATTGTTATTTTTCAACTTAAAAAATAAAGTTTTAAAGTAACTGTCCTTAAAATTCTTAATAGGAAAAAGTTTAAAGGAATAACTTAAAGATAATAATGTTTATTTTTTTGTTTTGTATCAACAAATATATTTCAGTAGATAAATAAATTCTTAAAAAAAGAACATTTCTCATATTTTGAAGAATTAATTAAATTTCAATAGTAATTTATCTTGTAATTTGGTGGAATTCAGACAATATCTATAATCATTTAATATATATTTTATGGATGAAAAGGCTCTTTCAACACTTACTGAGTGGCTGGGCTGGGGGATGTACAATAAGTGCTAGCTGTTATAGGTATGGAAGTGTGTATCTTCTTTCTTCCCTGTATTCCAGGTATTGTAAACCAACGAAACCCTAAAATTCTTGATTAAAATACTGGGTTCCAAGAGATTATACGATTTAGTAATAATCCCAGGTAGCACACGGGGAATTCGTGGCTGGCTATATGAAGTGGAGGGCAAGCTCTCTTATTCAGAGTGAATGTTATTTGGCAGCATATATCGCGATTCGCCTTAATTTTCCACCTATTGCACCAGTTCTCGGAAGACTCTAGATGTTCTTCCAAACGAAGGAAAACAGTTCCAGGATCAGAAGTGGAGGAAAAAATGCCTGTATCATGAGCATAAGGTAAGTAGGTAAATATGTATTGGCATGATTAGGGATTTTCGCATTGTACACAAGGTACAGAAGAGGACACTGGAGGAAACCAGATTGGAACTTGACAGTATGAAAGCAGATCTTACATGAAAGGAGCGGCTTGTTAGGTAGGATTTAAATTGGAAGTGGGTCTGAGGGAGTATGCACGACATGGGCGTATTTAGGAAATAATTTCGGGAGGGGCTGGGAAATTTTCGGGGGGGGGGGGGGGCTGCGGCCATTTCCGGGGTATGGAATAAAATTTAGAACTTGGAATAGTTTTAGGCAACTGAAACGCTATTACACGTAAAATAAAATATTTTTTATGAACTAAGTGATCTTATTTAATTTATTTTTAAGGGGTTGACGACAAATTTTTACCATCAAATCAAAATTTCGGGGGAGGGAGGGCTGCAGCCCCCCCCCCTCCTTATATACGCCCATGATGCACCTTACTTTGCATAAAACGCTGTGTGCTAAACACGATCGACTGCTTGGACTACCTCGAGGAAGACACTCGTCCAATAGTTTCTTCTTTCAAGAGCATGGAATATGGTACGTATCACCAACGCTCGAGCATTTTTGTAAGGTTGAATGCGTTTTTTTTTTTTTAGGATTGGGGCTTCTACAAGGTCGTGACCGGGAGATTTTCTGGTTACGTATATGAAAATTGAAATTGAATTTCTGCAGGATTGAATACTTTGGGGAGGAAAGAAAAGAAGAAGAGGGCGATTAAGATAATCGAATGTTTCTTTTTCTTGGGAAGAGTTGGTTTCCGGACAAGGAGAAAAATTGAATTCCAGTTGGAAAGCGAATTGACAGTCTCTTACCTTCATCATTTCTAGCTGAGCTTCCTTCGCTGCAATAAAGTGGTTGAAGACAAGCAGAGAATTTAAGGATGGCTGGCAAGAGTGAATCATGTTCGGTGGTGACCGATTGCATGTAATCATCGATCAATTCAGATCAGAATTTCGATAAGGCTTTTTTTTAGGAGTCTACTAAGTCTACTGAAGGAAGTGTGGCTCCATTGCTAGCGATTGGTTCATCTGGAGGGGGGGGGGGTGTACTCTGCGCACAAAGTATTCGTATGATACCAAGGGCCGAAATTTTAGGTATATTCTAACTAAACGCTGTTCTACAGAGGAATGTATTATAAAAATTAACTAAATGGGTCCATCAGGAACGGGGATTTACTCCAAAAGCAAATTATCAATTTATCGTTATTTTTACTTGCAACGAAATTCACTAGATGTCAAGCCCAACTATTGTGGAACGAAAACAAAATCGGTCAAAAATGAGTACATAACAAAATAAAAAAGGGCAAAATGGTCTCCCGTTGTCTAGTGCTGCACGCCTTGGATTCTTATTGGTGTTCAAGTCCCGCCTACAGCAGAATGAGTTTTTTTAATTTTTTTTCTTTTCAGAGCCCATTAAGAAAGGTCCCTAGGGCACAATAGATGTTTAGGAAGGCTGGCAATCTATAGATAGCCTGACGCTAATGACCTAGTTGTCGATGCGCCGTAAAAAAAAAATGGCAAAATAAATTATGTTTATTTTGGATATTATGTAGGTTTTTTTAAGCACATTATTTTGGAAAGTGCCATAATCTCCCCACTATTTTTATAAATATTTTTGTTAGTTTTATAGCGATCTTCGTGATACGAGGCGTGGGATCCGTTCATCCATCAGCCGTAGGAAATGGACCGAGTTGAAACGAAGCGGAATAGGATCGAGAGGGGAGGGACAGATTAGGCTAAAGGTGTATCCAGGAGGCATTCCAGTAATTCCGGTGACGTCCAATTTCTTAGGGTAGTCGCATAGTGATAGAGGTAGATGTAGAGGCCTAGATAGAGGGAGGGTCGCATAATGAAGAGGGTTAACGCGCTGCTTTCCGACGGTCAGTCTTCAACTGTGCTGCAAGGACAGAGGTTGTTAAAATTGTTTATTTTAATCGTTTTTTATCCTTTTTCAATGCATGTATTTTTATATTGTTCTTATGAATCTATGTTCGACTATGTTCATTGTGGAACAAATCTATTTAAAAAATCCTAAATATAGATTTAAGCTTACTAGTACTATGCAGTTCAGCTGCTACAGCCTTCCATTCTTTGTCCAACAAATGACGGTTGTGGTGGTTTTTATTCCTTTTGTCCCACAGTGCTGGACGAATTTGTACCGCTATAAGTAAATCTGCTTTCATTTCACTACCGTTAATAGTTTTTCACATTTCCAAAACACTAATCTCAAATTTTCTAGAGGGAAAATACACAAACAACCAAATGTGCAGCAGAGGTTGGAATGTGGTAGTAGAGGATAGTATCGGATCAATCACGGAGAAGCCAAGTCATAGACCGCGCTTTAGAACGCTCGAAAAGACAAACAATTTTGTCTTCAAAAGCGGGCGGGCGGGACCTCCTGGAGGCCCGCGTGGCTCACCTCTACCTCTACCTCTTCACTATGCGAGCCCTCATTACAAACAATGTGTTTGTGTTACATAGAGGTACCTCTACCTCTACCTCTTCACTATGCGAGCCCCCATTACAAACAATGTGTTTGTGTTACATAGAGGTACCTCTACCTCTACCTCTTCCCTCTACCTCTACCTCTTCACTATGCGAGCCCCCATTACAAACAATGTGTTTGTGTTACATAGAGGTACCTCTACCTCTACCTCTTCCCTCTACCTCTACCTCTTCCCTCTACCTCTACCTCTTCACTATGCGAGTACCCTTAGATTTGAGTGTGTTTCCTACCCCTCCCACCTTACGACGTCTACCCAATGACGCAATCCCCGGTGCTGACAAGAAATTCATAGCTGGATGGTTGTTTCATAACCCATACGTCACGAAGAAACGAGTCATCAAGTTGACATAAGGTCGAGTTCGTTATCCAGCAGAATGCGCTCAAGAAAACAATGGGTTCCGTCAAAATTTGCTCGAAAAACTAGCAGGACTTACAGTTTTGCGATTATAGGCTTCTAAGTATATTTTTTAATTGCAAACTAAGGTATATCCAAAACCACGTGTCTATCCTCTAAAATTATTTATAAATAATAATAAAAAATAGCTAAACAAAAACCAATAATACCTGTAAATACATTTTTATTTTTGCGAAATGTGATGTCTTTTAGGTGAATGGACTATGTTCTAAAGATAAAGTGTAAAAATCACCTTCCGTTTAGTGTCGTAAGTAGGCTATTAAGTCCGGGAATTCATTTTTTCGAATGTAAGAAGCCTATTTTTTTTCACATTTTTGGATTCTATGCTTTGCGAAAGGATTTTGCTAAAATATAATTTTAGACCTCTAATTCACCTTTGAAGTTGCTCGAATCAGATCTTTTTATTAAGGCGTGCCAACCTTACGGCCATTAACGCCATCAAATGATACTGAAAACATATTTTTACTGCTGATTGTAATTTAAAATGGAAAAAAACTGAGGAAAACGTATTTTTTTTTCGAATATTTCCTCAACACCAAACAACCAAAAGTTGTCATCGTATGGTTGGATGTCAAACGTCTGGTTGAGTTGAAGCCTATTCAATAAGTTTGACATTAATTTAAAATGTTGGTTACTTTTGATGGTGAGAAGGTATTCGAAAAAATGTGTATAAATATGAGAAATTGTGTTTGGTTGAACGCAGCCATACGAAAGCTTGCTAAATATTCTACAAGAACAGTGTCATTCATACATTCTAAAGTATTGGTTTCATTCTTTGTCCATGCTTCCCTTTAGTTTTTAATTTTTTTTTTTTTTTTTTTTTTTTTTAACCCAAATGGATTTCGATGGGACGATTTAGTCGGAGAAAAAGGTGCTTAAATCTTTGAAAGTATTGGTTTCAGCCCTTTGATCGGTTCTTTGTGTTTTTCCCTCAGTTTTTTATTAATCGTTTTTTTTTTCATTGCATTTAACCTTAAAATTAAATTCCAGTAAAACACGTTAAGTAAATGGAAAACGTGTTTTTATGAGATTATTGTACGGGAAGGTTCGCCTTAATACAATTAGGCTGTAATTTTTAGCACCTGAAGAGGCACCTAAGGTCTGAAACGTGTATAGCAAAAACAAAAACAGAAATAAAATGAATTGACTTTGTTAATTCTCTTATGTTTACATTCCGCCTGAAAAAAATAAGATTAAATTAAACAAGATCACTTAGTTCAGGGAAAAAATGTTTTGTTGGTGTAATAGCGTTTTAGTTTGCTAAATATTCCAAGTTCTAGATTGTTAGTATTTCATACCCCCCGAATGCTCCCAGCCCCCCCCCCCCTCACATACACCTCCCTGACATTGGATACTATTGAAGAAGACCTACTCTGAAAATTAGCACAATCCAACAACTGTAAGTGGGTTTTTTATCTGAAATAATATGATAACATTAACTTTGTTTTGCTTTAGCGCGGTTCCTCCCTCCCCCATATGGAGGAACCCCGCTTATAAGGTTGATCTCATGACGCAATCCAGAAGTGCCGACTAGAAAATTTTACGTTTCAGAACCCCTAGAGACCGAAAATGATGGTGGTTCAAATTTGTATATACATATATATATCTATATAAATATATATATATGTATATATATGTATATATATGTATATATATATATATATATATATATATATATATATATATATTTGTCTGGTCGCTCTGTAGGTCGAAGACGAATGGTCCGATTTTGATGAAATTTGGTACAAAAATCCGTCGTCAAAAATTTGAAAGGTCAAGTTCGTTAACCAGCAAAATCCGTCCACTAGAAGATGGCGTTCGGGGCGAAATTGGCGCAAAAAAAATCGTAACGCTTACGTTTTTGAGTTTATAAGCTTTTAAGTACTCGTTTTATAGGCTTCTTAGGCAAGGATACGAATGTGTAGAACCTGTGGTCGGGGGTTCAGGAATCATAGAAGTCTAGGTCAGCACGTAACTCGTGCCCACCCGGAGGTCCACAATAGAGCAATCCGTATTCCCACAATGCCCCGATGGAGTGAGGAAGAGTTGCGTCTTCTGGCACAGCGTGAGGCTGAGTATAGATCAAGGGGGCTCATTATTACTAATGAAATCCTTGTACATGGCCTCCTCGATAGAACAGCTGGGGCAACGCATTGAATAAGGCTTACTCCGCGTTATCGGGGATTCCTTCGTGAGGCAATGATTGAGTGGAATAGAGAGGAGCTTCGACAGCCTGCGCAAGTGGTGGAGGTGGTCGGTCCTAGTGGTAGAGAGCTTTTTTGTGACGTGGCTACAGAGCAGGCGAGCGGCCTTCGTGGCCTTGATAGAAATCTTGCGTCACTAGTCGAGGAAGCCAGAGAAGGGCTCGATGTCACGGACCGACTGTGCGAGTGGCTCCAGGCGCGCTTTCCCGAATGGGGTAATACCTCGTTCGAGAGGAGTGGACAGTCTGGGGGCCCACGACCCCTTCCATTTAAAGCTAGACATCGCCGTCAGTTGGAGTACCAGCGCATACAGAAACTTTGGAAGGCTAATAGGAGTAGGGCGGTAAAGGAGATATTGGAAGGAGGTCCTCTAGAGCGCAGGCATTCGTTGGACGAAATGGAGAATTACTGGCGCCCGGTTATGGAGAGTCCCTCTCGGCTATTTGATCAGGAAAATTTGCCACCGGGAGCTATAGAGATCACCTCAATATGGACGCCTGTCGAAGTGGAGGAGATCCAAACAAATAAGATAGATAGGTCCTCTGCACCAGGTCCGGATGGGCTGCGAGCCTCTGATTGGGAGTCTGTTCCCCCTAAGGCTCGTGCGGTGTTCTATAACTTATATTTACTAGGGGACAGGTTTATCCCTGAAATCATAGGTGCAAGGACTGTCTTTATCCCTAAGAATAAGTTTCCTGAGACGCCTAGCGATTACAGACCTATCACTGTGGCGTCTGTAGCTCTCAGACAACTTCACAAGATATTGGCTGCACGTCTGAGAGCGTTGGATCTCCAGGAGACAGGCCAGAGGGCGTTCATAGCAGCCGACGGAACTGCGGAGAACAGTGTAGTCTTGGATGCGGTGCTCAGGGAGGCTCGGCGTTGTCGCCGTGAGGTACACTTGACCTTCCTGGACATTGCTAAGGCTTTCGATAGTATTAGTCACTCAGCTCTACGAGCCGCCATGATCCGCAAAGGCCTACAATCAGGATTCGTTGAATACGTGATGGGGGTGTACGGTGAAGGGTTTACCCGGATTACCGATGGTCGGAGGTGGACGGACCCAATTGTAAGCGGAAGGGGGATTAGGCAGGGAGATCCTTTGTCTCCGTGCCTCTTCAACCTTGCGATGGATTGGGTCCTCCAGGCGGTTCCAAGCCAGGTAGGATATACTCTGGACGGAGTGAGGATTAACTATCTAGCCTTTGCCGATGACTTGGTCCTGGTGGCGTCCTCGGTGGCTGGCATGTGGGGTGCACTTGCAGCGGTTGGGGCAGCCATCGCCAAACTGGGGATGGAGCTTAGTCCTGGTAAGTGCTGTGCCCTTTCGCTGGTACCGGCTGGGCGTGTGGCAAGGGTCAAGGTAGTTGAGGACGCACTTTTTACCGTTGGTGGAGCCCCGGTGAGGCAAATGCAGTTCCATGACTCCGTTAAGTACCTCGGAGTCACCTATAGGAACCATGTAACCGAGAGGCCTGATGAGGAAATCGGAAGGGCCCTTTTAAGAATTGGGAATGCACCCCTCAAGCCGCAGCAGAGGTTGACCGCTCTTAGGTATCACCTCCTTCCGAGTTACGTGCACAAGCTGGTACTTGGTGGCTCCTCCCGCGAAGCATTAAGAAAGTTTGATATAAAGGTTAGAGCCGCGGTGAGGAGGTGGCTGAGATTGCCTAAGGATATACCAGTTGGGTATTTCCATGCTTCGTGCACGGACGGAGGCTTGGGTGTGCCTTGCATGGGCGTCCTGGTGCCGGCTCTGACTATAGGCCGTCTGTCTAGAATGGAATGGTCTGGTCTAGCCGCGGCAAGGGCGGCTTATGGTTCGGCAGACGTGACCAAAAGGCTGCGGAGAGCGAGGGAGGCCCTGGCCAGGCAGGGCTTAATAGATGAAGACGCTTGGTGCCCTGAAGTTAGGAAGCGCTGGTGGGCAGGTAGGCTCCATTCGTCCAACGACGGAGCAGGATTAAAGGAATCCTCTGCTAGTAAGGCCTCGACACATTGGCTCAATGATGGAGCTGGAAGCTCTTCTGGGTGGGACTTCATCCAGTATGTTCGTACCCACATAAATGCTCTGCCGACCACTGTGAGAACGACAAGAGGCCGGCGTGAGGGCCGGATTCTTACTTGCAGAGCGGGTTGCCTTGAGGATGAGACCGGCACTCATGCTGTTCAGCAGTGCTATGTTTCACGGGGAGGTCGTTGTTTGAGGCACGATACTGTGGTGGATGTACTGGGTGAAGCCTTAGCCGGGAGGGGGTACGAGGTACACCTCGAGACAGTCCTGAGAGCTGATGGCTGACGTTGGAAACCCGACATAATTGTGGCAAAAGCAGGTAAGGTGATGATTCTGGACGCACAGATTGTAAATGGGAATTCCTCTGATCTGAACTCGCTGCACCGGGCGAAGTGTGGGAGACTTGGTGTGCGTTTGGCAGTGGGACGAATGTTTGGCGTGCCTGTAACCGACGTGGAGGTAACGTCCTGTACATTGAGCTGGAGGGGTGTGTGGAGCGGTGCTTCTGCCAAGAGTTTAAGGCAGCTTGGTGTCCCGATGGGGGCACTTAGAAGCATTACATTGCGGGTATTAAAGGGCTCCTGCGTCATCTTCAGTCGATGGAGGACACTCCTCGCCGGTGCGGGCCGTTGAGGATCGCCAAGTTTTTTTTTTTATTTTTTTTTTTTTGTTAATTTATTTATGTGTTTTACTTGTTTATATTTTAATTTGGGGTGTGGGTATGTCTGTGGTTGTTAGATGTGACTGCACCACGTTAAATCTTCATCGAGTGCTCTGGTCTAGCGGGTGAAGTGTTTGGGTTCAAAACGTGGTATTATCTTATTATTATTATATTGACCTTGTTATTGTTAGTCTTTCTTTTTATTTTTTATTTATTAATATCTTTTTTTTTGCTTTATTTTATTTAGTTTTATTTTATTTATTGATTTTTTATCTATTTGGTTATATTTGTAATAATTATATTAATTTATACTATTATATATTGTTATAGTATCAGATATACTGATTTGTAAGGCTTTTTTTTAGTGTTATTTTTTTGTATATTATTTTACTTTGTTTATTTAATTATTTTTGTGCCTTCTTATATTCGTTATGAGGTACTCTGAAGACTGATGAGGACATATTATTGATTTAGGTCTTCCAGCAACTAGGCTTGTATTGTTTTCAAGCCTAAATAACGAGGGTTAAGGAGACACCCAATTGTTAATTGACTTATTGCATTCTAGAATAATAGTAACAATTGTGTGAAAGTATTGTATCTCCTAACTTTTTTTTTTTTTTTTTTTTTTTTTTTTTTACGGCGCATCTACATCTTGGCCATTAGCGCCGGGCTATCTAGAGGTTGCCACCCATTTCTAATGCCAACAGCACGTGGTCGGTCACCCATTCAGGTACTGACCACGCCCGACGTTGCTTAACTTCGGTGATCTACGGGAACCGGTGCACTCAACGTGGCTATGGCCGTTCGCTGTATCTCCTAATAAATATAAATAAAAAAATATATATACATATGTGTATATATATATATATATATATGATTGATTTGTGAGACGGCTTCTCTCTCCAGCGGTGTTCTCCCTCTCCTTACTGCAATATTTCGTCGGGTTCATCTCCGACTTCTTCAGGCTGCTATGTGTCGTCCTCGGTGGTTGTCAAGGGAATGACAACCACCCCCCTTGAAAACCACCGAGGACGACACATAGCAGCCTGAAGAAGTCGGAAATGAACCCGACGAAATATTGCAGTAAGGAGAGGGAGAACACCGCTGGAGAGAGAAGCCGTCTCACAAATCAATCATTTCAACCCCAGCGAAGTAACTTAAAACAAAACATATATATATATATATATATATATTTGTCTGGTCGCTCTGTAGGTCGAAGACCAATGGTCCGATTTTGATGAAATTTGGTACAAAAATCCGTCGTCAAAAATTTGAAAGGTCAAGTTCGTTAACCAGCAAAATCCGTCCACTAGAAGATGGCGTTCGGGGCGAAATTGGCGCAAAAAAAATCGTAACGCTTACGTTTTTGAGTTCATAAGCTTTTAAGTACTCGTTTTATAGGCTTCTTAGGCAAGGAAAACGAATGAAACCATTTTCAAGGCGATAGCTTTAACCGTTTTCGAGAAAATTGGAAAAATAGTTTTTGAATACCGTTTTTGGTTTAGGTACTTAGAATCATAGGATTCAGTTTAAACATTTTCTGCATGTTCTACTTTCATTAAAACTAATATGTTGAAATTTTTGTTACGTTTGGAGTTAAGGAAGGGTTAGAATAAAATATTTTATTAACAGACATAAAAAGTTTTGGTAACTTTGTATACTTTCCTTAATATCTCGAAAAAGGTTGAGACTCTTGGTAAACGGAAGATTACCATTAAAACTCTTACTAAATGCTCTACAAAAATGGTTCTAATGAAAGTTTTGATTAGACGATGTCAATCGGAGAAATAAGTGCTTAAAACTTCAAAGTAATTGATTTCACTTATTCGAACTGTTCTTTTAGCACGGTTACTCCCTATCTCGATAGGGAGAACCCGCTCATGAGGTTGACCTCCAGACGCAATCCGGAAGTGCCGACTAGTAACTTTGACGTTTCAGACCCTATAGATCACGAAAATATTGGTGGCCCAAATTTGTATATATATATATATATATATATATATATATATATATATATATATATGCTTGTCTGTTCGCGCTCTAGCAAGCTCAAAAATGGTCCGATTTTAACGAAATTTGGCATAAAAATCTTTTGTCTGATTTGAAAGGTCAAGTTCGTTAACCAGCAGAATCCGCCCACTAGAAGATAGTGTTTGGGGCGAAATTTGCGAGAAAAAAGATCGTAACGCTTACGTTTTTGAGTTTATATGCTTGCAGGTACTTGTTTTATAGGTTTCTTAACATAAGAAAACGAATGAAATCATTTATAAGGCGATATCTGTAACCGTTCCTGAGAAAAGTGGAATCAATGTTTTTGTAAGTCATTATATTTTTTGTGAGTACTTAGAATCGCGGAATTCAATTGAAATATTTTCTACAACTTGGAAATTAATCCCAACTAAGATGTTTAAATTTCGGTTATATTTGGAGTTAAGGAAGTATGCGAAAAAAATTATTTTATTAACAGACATGAAAAGTTTTCGGATCTTCATACATTTTTCGTAAATATCTCGATAACGGTTGGGAAATCGTGCTAAGTGGAAGGTTACCATTCGAATGCCTACTAAATTCTCTACAAAAAAGGTTCTGAAGCAATATTCGATGGGGCAATGTCAATCAGAGATATAAACGCTTAAAACTTAAAAAGTGTTTGTTTTGTTGTTTTGAAAGGGTTTTTCTTTTTGTTTATCTTACTTTTTAATTGGTTTATTCTTGTTTTAAATTGCATTTATCAGTAAAATTAGTATAGTAGTAAAATAAGCTAAGAAACGGTGATAATAAGTTTGGAGTGGCTGTAATCAAGATGGCAGTGGCTAATTATGATGACGTAGTTTGTTTTGAATTCTGAGTAAGTACGTTTTCAGTACATAATTGTATTGACTTAAGAATTATCCGTTTCTGTGTAAGTTGGCTACTGTCAGTTTCCTGTGATTTGTGATGCTAATTTATTCCATTTCTTCGAGATGTACGTAACCGCGCTAAGATGACGCAGTTCCTGCGATTCGGACTTTTTGTCTTTAATTTTGGTACTTAGAATTATGGGATTCAGTTGAAAAATTTTCTGCATGTTCGAATTTCATCAACACTAATATGTTGAAATTTTGGTTACGTTTGGAGTAAAGGAAGGGTTAAAATAAAATATTTCATTTTTAGACATGAAAAGTTTTAGGAACTTCGTATATTTTCATAAATATCACGAAAATTGGATTCATAAGCGGGAGATGGTGGGTTCGATTCCCAACCTCCGGCAGGCATTTTATCATCCCACGGCTCGCTGGTAAAATTACTCGCTGCACCCTGGATGTCGGCGCTAATGACCTAGATGTAGATGCGCCGTAAAAAAAAAAAAAAAAAAAAATCACGAAAACGGTTCGAAATCTTGGCAAGCAAAAGATTACCATTCGAATGGTTACTAAATTCTCTACAAAAAATGTTTTGAAGACATTTGCGATGGGATGGTCATATTTGGAGAAATAAGTGCTTTAAACATAGGTAATTTCGTTTATTTGAACGAATCTTTTTGTGTGTTTCCTACAGTTTTTTTTCACTGTTCGTTATTTTTGTGATTGCTTATGGTAGTCAAATGTATTAGTCAATGAAACAGGATACGTATAAATAGAAATAATATTTTGTTTCTACGGCATCTTGGAATTCGAAGATGCCCTATGAATATCTAGATTACTGTACTCGTGTTGATTTCGTTCTTTAGAATTGTTTTTGGTATTCCCTATTTTCAGCAGTTTTTATCTATTTATTAATTTTTTTTTTAAATTCATTGAACAAAATCATATGAATTCGAAGGTGAGGAGCTAGGAGGCTAGAGTGGGGGGCATTTTCCCTTTCCAGGTAGCCCCCAGTATACGCTCGTCATCTGTAAGTCCTTTTCTAGAGTCATGAAGATAAGCCTCCAAACAACCTTAGGAATGTAGGATTTCTAATTTTTGCCAGTATCAGAACAGCCGCTCTTTAACTACCACAGTGGTACTGACGTACCGGTCTATACTAGTTGCACTCCACACGGTGGTAGTACTTGGTGTATGCCACAGCGGATCGCTATCTTATTTTATACGTATTAAATAGGTACCTAAAAAAAGTTTATTTGTGTATAAGTGTTGCGTTATTGGGATTAGAATAAAATATTTTATTAACAGACATGAAATGCTTCGGAATCTTCGTATATTGTCCTTAATTTTTTTTTTTCTTTTATGGTGCATCGAAATCTGAGCCATTAGCACCATTTTTTCCTTATGAGCTTATATAATACTTAGATTTAGCTAGCAACAATATTTTACGCCGCAATTAAAGTGACTTGCTCTTCTTATAAACATAATATTTATATTATAATATAAACGTAATACATTAATTTGTCTGACAAAAAAAAAGTCCAACCCGCAGGAACTGCGTCATCTTAGCGCGGTTCCGTTCTTATCTCAAGTGCGATTAGTGAAGGAAAATAGCAGCTATCGGTAGGTATTAGCACCATTTTTTTCATTAATATCTTCAAACCAGTTAAGAAATCGTGGGAAGTACGATATAACCATTCAAAAGCTTACTAAATTCTCTACAAAAAAGATTCTGAAGCAAATTTCGATGGGGCAATGTCAGTCGGAGAAGTAAGTGCTTAAAACTACGAAAGTCTTAGTTTTGTTATTTTAAACGGGTTTTTGTCACTGTTTACCTCACTTTTGTTTTTTTAAGTTTATTTAATAGTGGAATGGGTATTTCATTTAAGCTGAGAAAATAAGAATCATATTGGTAATAGAGTTTTCCTAGAGTGAGCGTCGCGATGACGGGAGAGTCCCATCCGCTTAGAAAACTGTCAGTTTCCATATGTGGCGCTTTAAGCTTCCTTCTCTTTGATATTTTCTTTTATATTTTTAACGAAAGATCAAAACCTACCGATACCTGCTACTATTCCTTTACTAATCGCACTTCGGATAAGAACGGAACCACGCTAAGATGATGCAGTTCCTGCGAGTCGGACTTTTTTTTAATAGGATACCGGAAATGAGCTAAGAACAAAAATAGCTCTCCTTGTAAATCATACTGTACATACATTACATTTCACGAGTACAGCCATTGATCGCAGAATATGTGCGTTTTAGCGTGTTTTCTCCCTATCTAGAAGAATCCCGCTTTTTAAGACAAACCTATGACGCAATGCGGAAGAGCAGACGAGAAATATGGACATTTTATGACCCATTCAACGAAAACACCGGTCGTTCATAATTATGTATACATTTAACGGGATGATCAGATTATTGTTTTTTGGCGAAATTCGCACATCATCATCGTATAACAATTTTAAGCTAATAGGCTTTCGAGAATAACTTTAATAGGTATTTTGACGATATGAATCGAGTGAAACCTTTCGAGTCGATATGTATGAAATTTCTAATCGATAAAAATGAAACACACACACACACACACTCACAGACGGACACACCCATCCACAACTATTTTCTAGTTCTACGTTCTCTTTTAATTTCAATTATCATTTATATTTTTGTGATCAGATCTGTAGCCCTAAGGAATCTCAATGTTCTCTGACACAATTCATGGTCGTCTCCAAGTATGTCAAAGTGAGTACCATGAATGTCCAGTTGATTTGGAATCTCCTCGTAGGCTCTACAGTCCGTGAAAATATGTTTAATTGTTAGATCTTCACCACATGCTATACATTCAGGCCTTTCTTCCCGCCTGAATAAGTAAAATGGGTGAGATTAGTATGGCCAATTCTTACTCTCGACAGAACCACCTCATCCCGCCTGCTGCCTTGGGATGAGGTTTTCCATGCCGAGGTAGTCGATTTTATTTCTCTTAATTTGTTATCTCTATTTCCAAGCCATTCGTATTGCCACATTGAGTGAATCAGATTTTTTAGGTGAGCCACAGCATCAGACCGTAGGATGTGCGAGTAAGGAATGCCTTCGTTTACTGCTTGTAAACGAAGGCATTCTTTTGCATAAATAAAATCATACATAAAATAATAAATCATTAACTGACCCTTTGCTCAAATGTATAGAATTAACGAAAAAGGCGAAAACAGTCTAGACGTGGTCCTGTTAGTGGAATGTTCTCCTCCGCAAGCTGAGGCTGAAGTTGTATTTTGAGGCATATTCCCCTGAAGAGGTGCCAAAATGGTTTGAAACATGTAGGGGAGTTAAAATAAAAAGTGTGTGGTGTTGTGTTATAGACCTTCCGCATTTTTCGTTAATTCTATAATAAATTATGCTATTTATACATGTACATACAAAAATAGAGAACACATTTTTTGACATTATCGGACATGCGAAGACAAGGAAGGGATGGTTGGGATTTGGCTAGGAGAAAAAACGTCAGATCTTCAAGCAGAAATCTATATTGCACGTTTCGGCTGCACTTTAGCAGCCTTCTTCAGCTATAAAATAAATACACACAATTACAAGTGAGAATAATCATACATTAAGAAATCTTTTAAACGTTATGATAATAAATTAAGAACCAATAGTTTTTTTGCTTTTTTTATTAAAAATGCACATTAGGTAGATAAGTAGTTATGATACAAAATGTGGTTGTCAGTAAGTATAACCATTAACAAAGATTCAAAGTAAAACAAAATGCAGAGAAACATAAGCCAACAGCAAACAGGGAAAACGAGCCGCATGAGTACACAAATAACATCATTTTCATTTTATATTATAAAAAAAAACAATATATTCGTTTTATATGAAACACTAATTTATAATAATTAATACATAAATGCATACCAGTAAAAAATGCCTAGGGGAGGGAGGAAGACCAAGATGACATTTGGGTGACCATAGTTAAAAGTTCGAGAGAAAGCTTCCCAACTTCGTTTACAATAGCAAATAATACATTAAATAGAAATGTGAACTTATTTATCTTATATATATATATATATATATATATATATATATATATATATATATATATATATACAAACACATACATATACTGATATATTTATTTGGTATAAGCTTCATCCTTAAAATAATTATAAAAATAAAGTCATTCACTCGAAATACTGAAATAAATACATTCATACTAGTGTTTAATAAAACCCTACTCGCTGGAACTCCTTCATCTTAGCTAGTTTCCATATAATGCTTATATGATGTTATGAAAAGGTTAGAATGGAATTAAACCAACACTAGCGAGGCTTCGAGCAGCGCTTTATAAGACTCAGGTGATCCTATTCACATTACACCAAAACAATTTTTGAAGTTGACGAAGTACCTTGCACAAACCATGATTTCACAATTATTTGCAAGCTATTTAAGAAAAAATACGATGAGTAAAACTGTTCATATTTGTATTTGTAATACGTACTCTACCTTACAAACTTAAACAAAATTTAAATCTCAATATTTTCGAATGTCCTAAACAAAAAAGGTAGTTTTGCCCCCTCTTCCCGGAAACGGTTAAAAATGTTGCATTGAATTTTTATTGTTATTTTTGTTTATTTTTTGTTCATCCCCAAGACCGAAATATCTACAAAAATTGTTCTTGGAGGAATATTAAGCTATACCGTAAGCGCTACGATTTTTGTAAACGCATTTCCCGAAAATCTTTGTTCCGGTATGCGGATTTTGCTGGTTAATCAACTTGACATTCGAAAAAGTATTTTTGTGCTAAATTCAGGTTCCATCATGGGGTTTTCTTCTCTAAATATGGTGGAGATTTACCCAAACCTTGGTGGTCTTTAAAACCACGAAAGGCTTGGTAGATCCAAGATGAACAAACGGATACAACATTGGACGAGCCAGGTCCTGAAAATGGTATGATTAAGACAGGAACTGATCGAGTCACAGAACATTTACTTGACGTTTGCGGGTCTCCTCCGAACAAATCCAATCCGGCTAGAAGTGGATACACTTAAGAACTGAGGCCAATTAGTTATGCCCCACTTAGTCTGGTCCTGGACAACGCTCTGCCCACCTTCTCCTGGTAACATTCAGTCAATTTATCGCATTTATATCGGAAGAGCTGAACATTTTTGTCTTAAAAAGGCTTCATTTTTGGTTACATAAAGGCATATCGTGGTATATTTATTCTTTCAGCGAGTCCCCCCCTCATAGGAAGAAATCCAATTTATAATGTCGACCCAACGACGCAATCCGGAAATACTGAAGGTAAATATAATCCATCATACACCTCCTAGAGGTCCTGAGGCTAATGCCTTGGATTCTCATGTGGGAGATGTGGGTTGGAGTCCCGCTGCGGCAGGTTGTGTTTCTTCATATCAGGGCCCGTTGAAGATATTCCCTGCTGCATCATGGATGTTTAGGAATAGTCGAAACCTACAGATAGTCCGGCGCTAATGCCCAGATGTAGAAGTGCCGTAAAAAAAAAATAAAAATACTTTACCAAAATGAAAGATGCAGTTCCTTAACCAGTAGAATCCACCTATGTTTTTTTCGGACACATTCCTCTGAAAAAATTAGCGTATATTGTACTGAGTTAATAGGTATTCAGGTACATATTTATATATTTGTCGACGTGGATAATAGAATAAAATCACTTTCAAGGTAACATTTGAAAAGTTTTTAAGAAAAGTGGAAAAACTGACATTTTTTTCGGTTGCTTTAAGAGCGTGTTTCTATATAATGATCCCTGGTGAGTCACAGAAAGCATAGAATAGAAATTCTAATTATTTCGCCTTCAATAGAATGAAAGTAACACTTACAAAACTTTATGTCTTTCGACATAAATCATAAACCCATTTAGTATGAATTTCATTAGACTTTCGAGTGGTCACCTTCCATTAACCACGAATTTTCAACCGTCTGTGAGAAATTTAACATCATTTTTTTATACTTCCTCTTTTTCAAACGTATTCAAAATTTATATATCTTAATTTTGTTTAATGTGGAACATTTTTCCTCTCTATAGCGAAGAAGAAAAAGGTGCTAAAACAGAGTTATTAAATATGCAGTGTGTTTGTTCATGCTTCGTGAAGTTAAAATCTATATATATATATAAATCACGTGTCTGTCTGTTTGTCCGTTTGTCTGTTTGTTCCCTATACAAATCCACACTGTTTGACCGATTTTGACCAAACTAACTTGGAATACTGGTAGGTCTTGAACCGGGAAGTCTCATAGGCTAAGTTAAAAACGTTTACCAGCTGTCTGTCGGTATGTTTGTTCCTCATACAAATCGGCACTGTTTGACCGATTTTGGCCAAACGTGGCACACAGGTAGGCTTGACACGGGGAGAGTCATAGGCCTGGTTAAAATCGTCTATGGCTCACAGTTTGGAGTTCACGAGTTCGAATCAATGAACCCAAATAGTTACCAGATTTGCGTTATTAGATGTTAACATTAATTATTTGAATTTGAATGAATTTTCATCCTTCATTCATTATTTTTATTTATAATGATAAATAACTGGTTCATTCCAGTTATCTATCGCAACCGTAAAAAAAGTCCGACTCGCAGGAACTGCGTCATCTTAGCGCGGTTCCGTACATCTCGAAGAACTGGAGTAGATTAGGCATAAAAAATAACAGGAAACTGACAGTAGCCAACTTACACAGAAGCGGATAATTCTTAATCCTGATTCTTGAGGAAGGCTGAATAAGTCAATACAATTATGTACTGAAAACGTACTCACTCTACGAATACTGCTCAGAAGGCTCTATTCCAAACAACCGAAAATTCGTTGTCATTTTAAGTTCCTTGTTTTACTAGCAAATTCGTTTCACTGTAATAATCAACTGTAAATATGTGCTTCATGGCAAATAAAAGTACATTCTCTCGTCGGTTAAATCTTTCTATAAAATAAGAAATAACGGTAACTTCAGGCTATGAGGAAGGTTATATAGACAGCAGAATTCAAAACAAACTACGTCATCCTGATTAGCCACTGCCATCTTGATTACCACAGCCACTCCAAACTTATTATCACCGTTTCTTAGCTCATTTTACTCCTATACTAATTTTACTGATAAATGCAATTTAAAACAAGAATAAACCAATTAAAAAGCAAGATAAACAAAGACAAAAAAACCCGCTCAAAACAACAAAACAAACACTTTTTAAGTTTTAAGCGTTTATATCTCTGATTGATATTGCCCCATCGAATATTGCTTCAGAAACTTTTTTGTACCACTCTCGTAAGTGGTTGCCTTCCACTTACCACGATTTACCAACTGTTATCGAGATATTTACGAAAAATGTATGAAGACCCGAAATCTTTTCATGTCTATTAATAAAATATTTTTTTTCGCATACTTCCTTAACTCCAAACATAACAAAAATGTAAAAATCTTAGTTGGGATTAATTTCCAAGATGTAGAACAAATTTCAATTGAATCCCGCGATTCTAAGTACCCAAAAAAATAATGACATGCGAAAACATTAATTCCACTTTTCTCAAAAACGGTTAAAGATATCGCCTTAAAAATGGTTTCATTCGTTTTCCTATGTTAAGAAACCTATAAAAGAAGTACCTGCAAGCATATGTACTCAAGAACGTAAGCGTTAAGATTTTTTTTTTTTGCGAATTTCGCCCCAAACGCCATCTTCCATTGGGCGGATTCTGCTGGTTAACGAACTTGACCTTTCAAATCAGAAGACAGATTTTTGTACCAAATTTCATCAAAATCGGACCATTTTTGAGCCGTCAGGAGCGCGAACAGACAAGCATATATATATATATATATATATATATATATATATATATATATATATATATATATATATATATATGTATATATATACACAAATTTGAACCACCTATATTTTCGTGATCTATGGGGTCTGAAACGAGAAAGTTTCTGGTCGGCACGTCCGGATCGCGTCATGAGGTCAACCTCATAAGCGGGTTCTCCCTATGGAGATAGGAAGGAACCGCGCTAAAAGCGTATTAAACTAGACCTTAAACACTAGATTTACCAGACCAGTCATTTTGACTGGTCGTGCAATTTCAATTTAAAATTCCTACTACATATAACATTTGCTTTCCTAAATGATGTTATGTCTTTTAGCGCGGTTCCTCCCTCCCCCATAGGGAGGAACCCCGCTTATGAGGTTGATCTCATGACGCAATCCGTTTGGAGTTAAGGAAGGGTTAGAATAAAATATTTTATTAACAGACATAAAATGTTTTGGTAACTTTGTATACTTTTCTTAATATCTCGAAAAAGGTTGAGAATCTTGGTAAACGGAAGAATACCATTAGAAAGCTTACTAAATGCTCTACAAAAAAGGTTCAAGCTTGTAAGTACTCGTTTTATAGGCTTCTTGGGCTAGAAAAACGAATGAAACCATTTTCAAGGCGATAGCTTTAACCGTTTTCGAGAAAATTGGAAAAATAGTTTTTGAATACCGTTTTTGGTTTGGGTACTTAGAATCATGGGATTCAGTTGAAACATTTTCTGCATGTTCTACTTTCATTAAAACTAATATGTTGAAATTTTTGTTACGTTTGGAGTTTAGGAAGGGTTAGAAAAAAATATTTTATTAACAGACATAAAAAGTTTTGGTAACTTTGTATACTTTCCTTAATATCTCGCAAAAGGTTGAGAATCTTGGGAAACGGAAGATGACCATTAGAAAGCTCACTAAATGCTCTACAAAAATGGTTCTGAAGAAAGTTTTGATTAGGCGATGTCAGTCGGAGAAATAAGTGCTTAAAACATTAAAGTAATTGATTTCGCTTATTCGAACTGTTCTTTTTGTCTTTGATTTTGGTACTTAGAATTATGGGATTCAGTTGAAACATTTTCTGCATGTTCTACTTTCATTAAAACTAATATATTGAAATTTTTGTTACGTTTGGAGTTTAGGAAGGGTAAGAAAAAAATATTTTATTAACAGACATGAAAAGTTTTGGTAACTTTGTATACTTTCCTTAATATCTCGAAAAAGGTTGAGAATCTTGGGAAACGGAAGATTGCCATTAGAAAGCTCACTAAATGCTCTACAAAAATGGTTCTGATGAAAGTTTTGATTAGGCGATGTCAATCGGAGAAATAAGTGCTTAAAAAGTTAAAGTAATTGATTTCGCTTATTCGAACTGTTCTTTTTGTCTGTTTTATTCCTTGTTATTTTTAAATTGCTTATAGTCAGATAATGTATTTGACAATAAAACTGATTAAGTAAAATAAGAAGATCAATTTATTGTTAAAAATGTAGCGTTCAAAGAGAGAGATCCCAAGGCTTTCCAAATGCCTCTGAGCGGAGGCCTTTCTGCCCGACTTATGGGATAGCTGACCCATACAGGTAAGATTGTAAATCAAGACCTTTCAAGACTGGTTTGTTTGAGATTTCATTTGGATAGGTGTTTCGCTATTGATCTAATTTTTATTCCTTGTTATTTTTTAACTGCTTATAGTTGGATAATGTATTCGATAATAAATCAGGTTAAGAAAAATAAGATAAACAATTTAATCTTAGAGATATGGATTTCCAAGATATAGCTTTTCAACTGCCTAGCGGGGTCCTTCCTAGGGCGGTTTGACCGACCCATCCAGGTATCGTAAATTTAATTTGATATTTCTAACTTAATCAGATTGAAACGTATTTATGATATACAATTTCACATTGTGATGTGTAGAGCAAATAGCAAACAATTAGGATCTCCTAAAGCTATTATTTCTTAATATTGAGTAGGTCAAGATCAATCTTAGAAAACTTAAAAATATCAAGTTCAGATATATCCGTCACTGCAACGTTTGTAAAATACAAACCTAATAAATGATAAGATTTATTATTATGTGCTTAAAATGTGACTTGTGATATTAAGGTTTTGCGAATAAATGTTGATAAATTTACGCTTATTTGACCAGTATAAATTTTCGTTTATATGACCAGTACATCAGTATTGGGTAGAGTGTACTTGATACAAGTTTTGTAAAGATTTTCTATATGTTGTAGCGCCCCCCCCCCCCACCCGGCTTGGTTTTCACACTCCAGGAGCCAGTGTTACCATAGACAATTATATTATAAATTTAATCTTTATAAATTACATTTTATAAACTTACAAAATATAAATATACTTGATGAACTTTTAAAAATATTGCATATATATATATTAATTTTTCTGAATTATGACCTAATATATATTTTCCACCTTTTCCTACATATTTCTTCTTTTGTTTTCTTCTATGACCGGGGGTCGATAAAGCAGTACACCATTCGTATAAATTGACTACTTTATTTGATATCTTTTGCCCGACATGTTTTGCCCCGACATGTATATAAATTAATAATTGAGTCAGCTGTTCATTAAAAATATTTAAGGTCAAAACTATTAATTTATTTATTTTATTGTATTTATATAAATTATTTTTAACAAATTATTTAAGAATGCAACGAACACTAACCACTTTCTTAGGAATGTGCTTAGTTAGGCACTTCCTGCGTAACGGACTTTCATTCTATAGGACGTTAGCAGATTTTAATAGAACTCCTAAATACTTAAATTAAATAAAAAGCAAATTAAGAACAATCTTGAGAGAAAATTAGAATCTATTGTAATATGATTAAAAAACAAAGAAAGTCCGTCACGTAGGAGCTGCATAATTAAGCACACTCCTCAGCAAGATGAATAATGTAAGCCGCATTCTTTAAGAAATGCCCTAAAAAAAGGCTACATAAATACAAAATAAACATAAAAACAGCTGACTAAATTATAATTATTTTTCTGGAATAAACTCCCACTTCTAATGGCACGAATTATTTTTTTTACAATTCATATGCCTTATTATTTGGGCATATCTCCCGTAATTCGTTGCAAGAAAACAAAATCCATTCATCTCTTCAACTTCAGTGGCGAGTGCCGGCGAGATTTTATAAAAATTCCCTGCAGGAGCGTATATAGGAAATAATTTCGGGGGGGGGCACCGGAGGATTTAGGGGGTATGGAATACTTACGACCTAGAACTTTGAATAGTTAGCCAGCTAAAGCTCCATTACACCCAAAAAAATATTTTTTCTGATCTAAGAGATCTTATTTAATTTATTTTTGAGGTTTTTATGACACATTTTTACACATGAAATCAAAATCATCGCCTGAGGCCCCTTCAGCACCCCTCCCCCCCCCCCCCAAAAAAGATATACGCCCATGATTCCAAGTCGAGCCAAAATGATCTGAAAAGTGGAGCTACAACAGAAAATAAAACGCCGAACTAGCAACAGTGGGCAAAAATCCATTTTTAGGTGGACAAAATTATTTTTATGTGTTTTTCAATGTTTTTGAGGTCACTGGGTACGGGGAAAATCTTTAAAAAATGCCTTGACCCGTAGTTTTTAGTATAGCCAACAAAATAATGTAGACACACATAAAGTTGGACCTGATGGATAAAAATTTAGAAAACATTTTGTAAATCTACGGAACATTTAAGTAGTAAATTTTTGCATCTATTATTTACATAAAAGTAACAGATATGTTGATAAAAAATAATACATAGGCTATACTACTAAAATTAAGAACAAAAATAGACTAACAGCTTAAAGAAAAAAGTCATAGTACTGACTGTTTTTTTAATAATAACAAATATATACTATTATATTATGCAATAAAAACGAATTATCCATCAATCATTATCTGATTCAGTACTGCTTCATCCTTCAGCATTTTTCTTCTGATAAGTCAGTATCGTCAGCCTCATTTTCTAATGACAGTTCTTGAAGTGGATCATATGGTAAACTACACTTCAATAGGCTAATTACATCTACATCGTTTTTTTTTTTCTTTTTCACGCAAACTTTTCCAAAAACTAGTGACATTCGGGTCCACTGAAACTAAGAGCACCATAAGAAGATCTTTGTTTGCGACCTCTAAAGAACATTTTATTATATTATGCACTCAAAATTGGGAATATTTGTTACGTGATAGAGTCCGTAAAACTCTTTTCAGAACCACCTGCACCGTGACTTGTGAACTGTCCTGTCACCTGAAACATAAACTCGAAGTCCCAAAGTCAAAGTCCCTCCTTCCCTTCGAGCCACGCGGAAAAGTCCTTAAACAATACAGCTCTTCGAAGACATTTTTCCCACCTGTCACTGATTTTTCTGAAATAATATTTTATGGGGTCATTAATTATTCTCATACTTAAAATTTCATCTTCATCGTTATTTCCTAGTTTTAAAATGCAGATTGAGAAGCATTTAACCTTATCTGTTGATCCATTTTTCTACCATTCAGATACAAATTCTTTTCGTGGAATAATAAGAAAGAAACCTGAAAACCATCCTAAATTAGTGAATATTCCTAAAAACGCAGAAAAAAAAAAAAAAAAAAAAAAAAAAAAAAAAAAAAAAGCTATGTGAATATGAAAAGTAGATGGTTTGACTGAAATAATAATGAAAGAATTAGCTTGGCACTTCTTGGCCAGTGGTGAATGATGTGTGAGTATAGTTTCAGTTCAAAGAACGGAGAAGTAATTAAAAGAAAAGCGCTGCAATAAACACTGGGAAAAATATCCCCTTTCTTAGATTCCGATTAATAATCCCCTCCGTCGCCCGTTGACGATCCAAGAAAGTAAATATTTACATTTTATCTCCTTCCAACTAATACTAGACTATATTTAGTGGGTGATTCGTAAAATATTTTATATCAATTTTGTCCACCTAAAAGGTGATTTTCGCCCACTGTGCGACGGTGGCACCATCTAGCGGAATCTGGAGTAATTATACGCCTTACTGTATACTGATGGGGACTGTAAACCCCAACTTCTAATGGACTGATTTTATTTATTTTTCACTCCTTTATTCATTAAACAATCCTTCTTCGCTGACTGGGTACCATATCTACCGAGTTTCGTTGCAAGGAAGTAAAAATAAAGGTCGGTACGGGCAAATTTATAATTTGATTCCGGGGTAAACCCCCATCCTAATGAATCGATTAAGTTTATTTCATTACAAAAAAAAAAAAAAAACATGTTCCATTTAGATGCTCACAACTAGTATCGAGTTTCTTTGCAATATAAAACATTACGGTTGGTACTGGAAAATTAATAATTTGGGTGTATTAGTCATCATACCTTCCACATTTGCTCGCTTACGCTATTGGTTAAAATATTGGGTCTTTTTGCGAAGACCACATCCAGTTACTTTTGAAGTAGCAGTAGTGATTTATAACAGTTCCCCCGAATGAGGGGAGGAAATCGGCGATTGTACTGCATGGTGATCGGCAGGCGCCATTTTGAGCTTACCTTCTGATCAAATAACGCTTCTGTGTTGTGATCGTTGATTAGAAAATGACAAAGCTTGTATCAGAAAAGCATAAAATAAAATAATTTTATGTAAACATACTCTTTAACCAGGGCCGTCTCATCTCAGAGCCGGGCCTAGAACCAGATTTTGATCACGGGCCCCCAATATTGATTGATCGTGGTTGAAATGTATACTTATCTACAATGTATTGATTTACAAAAGGTGTAATATGTACTTAAAATCATCTTTAAAAAAATCTTAATACAAGAAGCGTGTTCATATTGGGATTTCAAATCCACAAAACTGAAAATTCAAGTACTTTCTCATTGGGGACATTGGCAAATTATTTTCATCTTTGAAAAGTTTTGAACGAAATGAGAATAAACGCCGTTTGCAGAGAAGTTTCTATTTCATTTTCATCAATCCTCAACAGCAGCACAAAACTAGCCAAATTCTAATTAACTGATATTATTACCATGGCTGCAGCCTCCATAAACCCCCCCCCCTAATATACGCCCATGCCTCACGGGGAGCACAGAGTACAATTGGTCAGGGGCTCGTGGACTCAGGGGGGGAAGCGTGATTTTTGTGCTCGCAATATAATTTGGAATAACAATGTTTACGTACATTAAAAAAATATAGATCCCATTCCAACAAATATAGGCTAAACCGGCCTATATTTCTGAAATCAATTTGACACATATAAAATGTTTTCCAATTAGCAGTGTCCGGGGATAACAATCCATCCTCCCATGTGGCGGCCCTGTCTTGAACTCAACAAATAAATCCATCTTTTGTGGGAGATGTTTTGGAAACCTCGTAATTGAAGAGAAAAACTAAAAAGTCCGATTCGCAGGAACTGCGTCATCTTAGCGCGGTTCCGTTCTTATCTCTAGTGTTTATGAAGGCATAGAATAGAAACAGTTATTACTTTGTTTAGATCAATAGCGAAACACCTATCCAAATGAAATCTCAAACAAACCAGTCTTGAAAGGTCTTGATTTACAATCTTACCTGTATGGGTCAGCTATCCCATAAGTCGGGCAGAAAGGCCTCGGCTCTGAGGCATTTGGCAAGCCTTGGGATCTCTCTCTTTGAACGCTACATTTTTAACAATAAATTGATCTTCTTATTTTACTTAATCTGTTTTATTGTCAAATACATTATCCGACTATAAGCAATTTAAAAATAACAAGGAATAAAACAGTCAAAAAGAACCGCTGGAATAAACGAAATCAATTACTTTAAAGTTTTAAGCACTTATTTCTCCGATTGACATCGCCTAATTAAAACTTTCTTTAGAACCTTTTTTGTAGAGCATTTAGTAAGCTTTCGAATGGTAACCTTTTGCTTCCCAAGATTGTCAACGGTTTTCGAGATACTAACGAAAGTATACAAAGTTACTAGAACTTTTCTTGTCTGTTAATAAAATATTTTATTCTAACCCTTTCTTTACTCCAAACATAACCAAAATTTCAACATATTAGTGTTGATGAAATTCGAACATGCAGAAAATGTTTCAACTGAATCCCATAATTCTAAGTACCAAAATCAAAGACAAAAATACTCATTCCACCGTTAAATAAACTTAGAAAACAAAAGTGAGGTAAACAGTGACAAAAACCCGTTTAAAATAACAAAACTAACACTTTCGTAGTTTTAATCACTTACTTCTCCGACTGACATTGCCCCATCGAAATTTCCTTCAGAATCTTTTTTTTAGAGAATTTAGTAAGCTTTTGAATGGTTACATCGTACTTCCCACGATTTCTTAACTGTTTTGAAGATATTAAGGGGGAAAATGGTGCTAATACCTACCGATAGCTGCTATATTCCTTCACTAATCGCACTTGAGATAAGAACGGAACCGCGCTAAGATGAAGCAGTTCCTGCGGGTCGGACTTTTTTTTTGTCAGACAAATTAATGTATTATGTTTATATTATAATATAAATATTATGTTTATAAGAAGAGCAAATCACTTTAATTGCGGTGTAAAATATTGTTGCTAGCTAAATCTAAGTATTATATAAGCTCATAAGGAAAAAATGGTGCTAATGACTCAGATATCGATGCACCATAAAAGAAAAAAAAATTAAGGACAATACGAAGATTCCAAACCATTTCATGTCTGTTAATAAAATATTTTATTCTAATCCCAATAACGCTACACTTATACACAAATAAATTTTTTTTAAGTACCTATTTAATACGTATAAAATAAGGTTATAATGAGCGATCCGCTGTGGCAAATAACAAGTACTACCACCGTGTGGAGTGCAACTAGTATAAACCGGTACGTCAGTACCACTGTGGTATGTAAAGAGCGGCTGTTCTGATACTGGCAAAAGTTAGAAATCCTACATTCCTAAAGTTGTTTGGAGGCTTATCTTTATGACTCTAGAAAGGGACTTACAGATGACGAGGATACACTGGGCGATACCTGTACTGGGAATGCCCTCCACCCTAAGCCTCCTAGCTCCTCACCTTCGATTTAAAACAAAACATTATTTCTATATATACGTATCCTGTTTTATTGACAAATACATTTGACTACTATAAGCAATCACAAAAATAACGAACAGTGAAAAAAAAACTGTAGGAAACACACAAAAAAAGTCCGACTCGCAGGAACTGCCTCATCTTAGCGCGGTTCCGTTCTTATCCCTAGTCTAATTTCGAAAGATTAAAATAGAAGCAGTTATTATTTTGTTGAGAGGAGATCGTTGACCGTTGATGATGCAAGGTAGGGATTGTCCGGGTTAGGTCACTGCTACTTAATAATACATACCCCATATGTGTATGAATGTGGGCATATATATGTACATATGTGTGCGTGTATATGTGTATGTGTATATGCATATATATAAATATATATATATTATATATGTATATATATATATATATATATATATATATATATATATATATATGTTAGGTATATTTACATAGATATGTGCATATATTAGTGTTAAATATGTCCTACTTGTATTTACAGCCCTGATGAAGGCTTGAAGTTCAAGCCGAAACGTCGGCACAATAAAACCATTTTTACGATAAAATGTAGTTTTATTAAGTAGCAGTGACCGAACCCTGACAGTTATATTTTGGTTCCACCAGTCTTGAAAGGTAGGATTTACAATCTTACCTGGAAGGGTCGGCAACACTAGAAACCGTCCCGCTAGTTAAGAGGTCTTGGAATCTTGGAACTCTATATTTCTAACAATAAATTGTTTTTGTTATTTTACTTAACCTGTTTTATTTTCGAATACATTATCCAACTATAAGCAATTAAAAAATAACAAGGAATAAAATACAGAGAAAAAGAACACTTCGAATAGGCGAAATCAATTACTTTAAAGCTTTAAGCTCTTATTTCTCCGATTGACATCGCCTAATCAAAACTTTCATTAGAACCTTTTATGTAGAGCATTTAATAAGCTTTCTAATGGTATTCTTCCGTTTCACAAAATTCTCAACAGTTTTCGAGATATTAATGAAAGTTCCCAAAATTTATATTATTTCTAGCAACAGAAAATTGGCCTCATTTTTCATATCCTGTTTTACACACAAAATTTTCGCAACATAAGAAATTACAAAAATAAAAAGCAATAAAAAACGATGGGAAAGAGACAAAAATTACAACAAGAACGACAAAAACCCGTTCATAAGAACAAAACAGACGTATTTGAAGTTTTAAGCACTTATTTCTCCGATTGACATAACCTAATCAAAAATAGTTTTAGAATGTTTTTTGTAGAGAATTTAGTAAGCTTTCAAATAGTTTCTATCCACTCCACGATTTCCCAACCGTGTTCGAGATATTAATGAAAGTATACGAACTTCCCAAAACTTTTCAAGTCTGTTCATAAAATATTTTATTCTAACCCTTCCTTAACTCCAAACGTAACAAAACTTTCAACATATTAGTTTTAATGAAAGTAGAACATGCAGATAAAGTTTCAACTGAACCCCGTAATTCTAAGTACCCAAACCAAAAACGGTATTCAAAAACTATTTTTCCAATTTTCTCGAAAACGGTTAAAGCGATCGCCTTCAAAATGGTTTCATTCGTTTTCCTAGCCCAGGAATCATATAAAACGAGTACATACAAGCTTATGAACTCAAAAACGTAAGCGTTACGATTTTTTTTGCGCGATCCAGTAGGCGGATTTTGCTGGTTAACGAACTTGACCTTTCAAATTGGACGAAGGATTTTTGTACCAAATTTCATCAAAATCGGACCATTCGTCTTCTATCTAGGGAGCGAACAGACATATATATATATATATATATATATATATATATATATATACAAATTTGAACCACCGTTATTTTCGGTCTCTAGGGGTTCTGAAACGCGAAATTTTCTAGTCGGCACTTCCGGATTGTTTCATTGTATCAACCCTATAAGCGGGGTTCCTCCCTATGGGGGAGGGAGGAACCGCGCTAAAAGATTCGTTCAAATGAACGAAATTACCTAAGTTTTAAGCACTTATTTCTCCAAATATAACCGTCCCATCGCAAATGTCTTAAAAACATTTTTTGTAGAAAATTTAGTAACCTTTCGAATGGTAACCTTTCGCTTGCCAAGATTTTCAACCGTTTTCGAGATATTAATGAAAGTATACGAAGTTCCCAAAATTTTCATTATTTCTAGCAACAGAAAATTGGTCTCATTTTTCCTATCCTGTTTTACAAACAAATACATTTTCCTAACATAAGAAATTACAAAAATAAAAAACCAAGGGAAATAGACAAAAATTACAAAAAGAACGACAAAAGCCCGTTCATAAGAACAAAACAGACGTATTTGAAGTTTTAAGCACTTATTTCTCCGATTGACATAACCTAATCAAAAATAGTTTTAGAATCATTTTTGTAGAGAATTTAGTAAGCTTTAAATAGTTTCTATCCACTTACCACGATTTCCCAACCGTGTTCGAGATATTAATGAAAGTATACGAAGTTCCCAAAACCTTTCATGTCTGTTCTTAAAATATTTTATTCTAACCCTTCCTTAACTCCAAACGTAACATAACTTTCAACATATTAGTTTTAATGAAAGTAGAACATGCAGATAATGTTTCAACTGAATCCCGTGATTCTAAGTACCCAAACCAAAAAAGTCCGACTCGCAGGAACTGCCTCATCTTAGCGCGGTTCCGTTCTTATCCCTAGTCTAATTTCGAATGATTAAAATAGAAGCAGTTATTATTTTGTTGAGAGGAGATCGTTGACCGTTGATGATGCAAGGTAGGGATTGTCCGGGTTCGGTCACTGCTACTTAATAATACATACCCCATATGTGTATGTATGTGGGCATATATATGTACATATGTGTGCGTGTATATGTGTATGTGTATATGCTTATATATAAATATATATATATATATATATATATATATATATATATGTTTGGTATATTTACATAGATATGTGCATATATTAGTGTTAAATATGTCCTACTTGTATTTACAGCCCTGATGAAGGCTTGAAGTTCAAGCCGAAACGTCGGCACAATAAAACCATTTTTACGATAAAATGTAGTTTTATTAAGTAGCAGTGACCGAACCCCGACAGTTATTATTTTGGTTCCACCAGTCTTGAAAGGTAGGATTTACAATCTTACCTGGAAGGGTCGGCAACACTAGAAACCGTCCCGCTAGTTGCAAGGTCTTGGAATCTTGGAACCTGTTTTATTTTCGAATACATTATCCAACTATAAGCAATTAAAAAATAACAAGGAATTAAAAACAGACAAAAAGAACAGTTCGAATAAGCGAAATCAATTACTTTAAAACTTTAAGCTCTCCGATTGTCATCGCCTAATCAAAACTTTCATTAGAACCTTTTATGTAGAGCATTTAATAAGCTTTCTACTTGTATTCTTCCGTTTACCAAGATTTTCAACCGTTTTCGAGATATTAATGAAAGTTCCCAAAATTTACATTATTTCTAGCAACAGAAAATTGGTCTCATTTTCCATATCCTGTTTTACACACAAAATTTTCCCAACATAAGAAATTACAAAAATAAAAAGCAATAAAAAACGAAGGGAAGGAGACAAAAATTACAAAAAGAACGACAAAAACCCGTTCATAAGAACAAAACAGACGTATTTGAAGTTTTAAGCACTTATTTCTCCGATTGACATAACCTAATCAAAAATAGTTTTAGAATCTTTTTTGTAGAGAATTTAGTAAGCTTTCAAATAGTTTCTATCCACTTACCACGATATCCCAGCCGTGTTCGAGATATTAATGAAAGTATACGAAGTTCCCAAAACCTTTCATGTCTGTTCATAAAATATTTTATTCTAACCCTTCCTTAACTCCAAACGTAACAAAACTTTCAACATATTAGTTTTAATGAAAGTACAACATGCAGATAATGTTTCAACTGAATCCAGTAATTCTAAGTACCCAAACCAAAAACGGTATTCAAAAACTATTTTTCAAATTTTCTCGAAAACGGTTAAAGCTATCGCCTTGAAAATGGTTCCATTCGTTTTCCCAGCCCAAGAAGCCTATAAAAAGAGTACTTACAAGCTTATGAACTCAAAAACGTAAGCGTTACGATTTTTTTTGCGCGAATTTCGCCCCAAATGCCCTCTTCCAGTGGGCGGATTTTGCTGGTTAACGAACTTGACCTTTCAAATTGGACGACGGATTTTTGTACGAAATTTCATCAAAATCGGACCATTCGTCTTCCACCTAGAGAGCGAACAGACAAATATATATATATATATATATATATATATATACAAATTTGAACCACCGTTATTTTCGGTCTCTAGGGGTTCTGAAACGCGAAATTTTCTAGTCGGCACTTCCGGATTGTTTCATTGTATCAACCTTATAAGCGGGGTTCCTCCCTATGGGGGAGGGAGGAACCGCGCTAAAACGGTATTCAAAAACTATTTTTCCAATTTTCTCGAAAACGGTTAAAGCTATCGCCTTGAAAATGGTTTCATTCGTTTTCCTAGCCCAAGAAGCCTATAAAAAGAGTACTTACAAGCTTATGAACTCAAAAACGTAAGCGTTACGATTTTTTCTGCGCGAATTTCGCCCCAAACGATATCTTCCAGTGGGCGGATTTTGCTGGTTAACGAACTTGACCTTTCAAATTGGACGACTGATTTTTGTACCAAATTTCATCAAAATCGGACCATCAGGGAAGCCAAAAATGAGCGAACAGACAAATATATATTTGTACATATATATATATATGTATATATATATATATATATATATATATATATATATATATATATATATATATTTATATATATATATATATATAAATATATACATATATATATATATATATATATATATATATATATATATATATATATATATATACAAATTTGAACCACCGTTATTATCGGTCTCTAGGGGTTCTGAAACGCGAAATTTTCTTGTCGGCACTTCCGGATTGTTTCATTGTATCAACCTTATAAGCGGGGTTCCTCCCTATGGGGGAGGGAGGAACCGCGCTAAAAGAACAGTTCGAATAAGCGAAATCAATTACTTTAAAGTTTTAAGCACTTTTTTCTTAAATTGACATGGCCTAATCAAAACTTTCAGTAGAACCATTTTTGTAGAGCATTTAGTAAGCTTTCTAATGGTAATCTTATGTTTCGCAAGATTCTCAACCTTTTTCGAAATATTAAGGAAAGTATTCAGTTACCAGCATTTTTTATGTATGTGAATAAAATATTTTATTCTAACCCTTCCTTAACTCCAAACGTAACAAAAATTTCAACATATTAGTTTTAATGAAAGTAGAACATGCAGAAAATGTTTCAACTGAATCCCATGATTCTAAGTACCCAAACCAAAAACGCGAAATTTTTTAGTCGGCACTTCCGGATTGTTTCATTGTATCAACCCTATAAGCGGGGTTCCTCCCTATGGGGGAGGGAGGAACCGCCCTAAAAAAAACTCCCGACTAGCAGGAACTGGGTCATCTTAGCGCGGATCCGTTCATATCTCCAGTGCTAATAGTAAAGAAATAAATACAGTTATTCGTAAGGTTTGATCATTCGTTAAAAATATAAAACAAAATTTCAAACAGAAGGAAGTTTAAGGTGCCACAACAGGAAACTGACAGTATCCTAAGACTCCCACACCAACACAACGTTCGCCCTGCGAAAACATTACGAGTATATCATTAAGTTTCTCATTTTCTTGCCCTCTTTTACTAATAGACTAATTTTTCTGATAATTACAATTTATCAAACAAGTTAGTTAAACATACACAAAACCCCGTTCAAAAGGACAAAGCAAACGCTTTCGAAGTTTCAAGCCCTTATTTCTCCGATTGACATCACCCCATCGAAAATGATTTTTTAACAATTTATGTAGAGACATTAGTAAGCATTCGAATAGGAACCTTCCCCTTGTCACGAGTTCCCAACCGATTTAAAGATATTTACTAAAAGATACGAAGATCCCAAAATTTTTCATGTCTACTCATAACATATTATTTTCGAATACTTTCTTCACTCCAAATGTAATCAACATCTTAGTTTAGATGAGATTCAATCTCATAGAACACATTTAAATGGAATCCCACGATTTCATGTACCCAAACCGCAAAATGAGTTTGTTCCACTTAGCTCAATAACTGTCACAGATATCGCCTTAAAAATGGTTTCATTTGTTATCGTATGTTAAGGAACATATTACGCGAGTATCTGCAAGCATGTAAACCCGAAAACGTAACCGTTGCGGGTTTTTTCGCGCGGCTTACGAACTTGACGTTTCAAATTAAACGATTTTCGTACCAAAGTTCATCAAAATCGGACCATTTATATATATATGTATATATATATATATATATATATATATATATATATACTGTTATAACAATTTTAACATCTCCCTTGGGGGTTTGAACCCGAGATCGTATCTCTCTCTCTCTCTCTCTCTCTCTCTCTCTCTCTCTCTCTCTCTCTCTCTCCCTGAGCCAATATTAAAAGGTACAATATTGGACCATTGCTAAATTCCATATTGACTCTTTTCAGAAAAAGTATAGTCCCTAAATGTAAAATCGATTGGTGCCAGATCTTTGCGAATTTAATTTCGCATTTTTATTTTCCCCACCATAAATTAACAAATATGTCATGTATATGTTTTATGTCCGTCTTTCTATAAACCATTCTTTTCTTATTTTTTATAATATATACATTTCCCGTCAGGTCATGTTCTGTTCTTTATCAAGTACATACATTGAAATTGTTAAGACAACCTTTTGGTCTAATTTTGTTGTGTGGTTAACAAGTGCAGATTTATTGTTACCTTGATGTTCTTTATTAGTATACTGTTTTAATACTTTCCTTATCAATTTTCCGGATTCGCCTGTATATGATCTTTCACAAGTCTGGCAATTAATCTGATAAACATTATATTTTGTGTATTTTTCTTTAATATCATATTTTATTTGACTAACTCTATTATTTTTATCCTGGTTTTATTAGACCAAGATATGGAGTTATAAGTCTCTCTTTGGTCTAGTTAAAAATAAATATTAAAGCAACAACAACTTGAGCAAATCCTCTCGTAAAATTTAGACTTCCAAATATTAATGTTTATGAGTCAATTTGATTTGATAAGTGGTAAAACTTGTTTATATGTATAGACGTAATGAATGAAATAAAAATGTCTGGAGCTAATTGATTAAAGAACTCATTAAATTTAATACAAGTTAAGGTACCTATAATATGTGTTATCTTCATTTGCCGTAAAAATCTATTTAACTAAATCAGCATAATTGAATAATTCCGAAACATCTAAAATGTTATATTCAATTCCTGAACATATTTATTGATACCAGTAATAATGTTCCTGAAAATATGGAGTGCCCATGGTATGCTAATTGAAGTGTCCTCTATGCACTGGAAAAAGATTTGATCCTCGAAACAAGCAGTACTAGTTTTCGAGATGTTGAGCATGAATATGTCTCCCCGTGGTCTAGTGGCTGACGCCTTAAATTCTCATGCGGGAGATAGAGGGTTCGATTCCCACCGGCGCACCGGCAGGAATTTTCTCATCTCACGGCTCATCTCGCTGCACCATGGATAAGCATGTCGGCGCTAATGTCCCAGATGTCGGTGAGCCGTAAAAGGGCAAAAAATGAACATGGCAGATTTACATTTTAACTTGGGAGACATGGAAAGAGCGTATCCGTAGCGGACAGCTTATGTGATAGCAAAGCGAGTTTTACCGTTTTATTTTAACTAGTATATGATATATAATAGCCGCCTGAATCTTTTGGTAGAGTTTGATAGGGAAAGCGATACTTGTTTTCGAGATATAAACACTCGAAGCTCAAGTCCGAGTTATTAGTTTATCTCACTCAGCATATTAGTCCTCATATATAGGTAGATCAACTACTACCTATACCGCTCGCATATTTCACAGATATCTCTCTCATACATTTTGACATAATATTGACTTGTTTTTTGTTTTTTTTTATTGCTTTGTGCATAGATTTGATTAATATAGTTTTCTTCCGTGATACCACAAAATAATATCTGAAAATAGAGATTTCCTTGCAAAGCTCCAAATTGAGAACCACTCACATATAAATCTTTTCTCTGTGTTCAAATGTGGCTTTAATGAGTTCATTTTTGTTCGTTATACACATACCTTGAATCTATATCATGTGTGGATCCAGGGCATACATTTGTGGATACAGGGAAATGTATCCAGGGCATATATTTCTAGCTGAGAAATATGCTGAGTGAGATAAACTAATAACATGGGCTTGAGCTTCGAGTGTTTATATCTCTAAAACAAGTACTGCTTGCCTTATCAAACTCTTTGCCACAAGATTGGGTTTGCTATTATTTATCATATACTAGTTTTCCAAAATAAAATGGTAAAACTCGCTTTGCTATCACATAAACTGTCCGTTACGGATACGCTCTACCCATGTCACCCGTGTTAAAAAGTAAATCTGTCAAGCAATATTTTTTTCCTTTTACGGCTCACCGACATCTGGGCCATTAGCGCCGACATCCTTATCCATGGTGCAGCGAGATGAGCCGTGTGATGAGAAAATTCCTGCCGCCGCACAGTGTAACGAAGTAGTGACGATTATGGACAAAAATTATTAACCACTAGTTATTTTCAAATAAACATTTTTATTAATTGAAATCAACTCAAAACAAGGTAACAACAGTATAATAATGCATACTATACAGCTATAATAATATTAATAGAAATAATATTATACTATTATAAAATATATTATAACTGTAAAATATAATGCAGTAATAGTATAATGGTAAATTATACTTATAGTAATATTGCCCTAGAATAATAATATTTTACCATTTTCTATGAAATTATTAAATTTTTTTTTTTTAATTCCGAGTCTGAATCGTTTTTGGATTCTTGAGAATGTAAACTTATTTCGAAACCAATATCTATTTGATTATTAATGTCATCCTCTATTATACATTCATTACTGTCTGGACTGATTTTGTTTTGCTTTTTTATATTTTTTTCTCCATAAAGAAAGCTCTGGGCCAGATATCAGAAGGACCCGGCGCTTTTTCGATCTCTCACACAACGCTGTAAACTCTTTTTTATGTCTGCCTTTAAGGAAGCCGGAAGGGCCATCAGGGCGTGAATATATTTTTTCTTGATAAAAATTAATAACAATTTCTTTTAAGTTGATACATTGTTTCAACCAGTATTTATATAAGAGTTTTTTCTCTGCGGTGAACACGTTCCCACATTGTTTACATATATTATAGGACTAAACTGGCAGTCTCTTTTTAAAATTGCTTAATATTTCTTTAGGAGCATCCTGCAGATTAAATTGAATCATTTGCCCAAGGATTAATACCGTTTTCTTGGATTTATCCTCATTTTTTCAAATTTGGAAGAAAAAATAAATTGTAAGGTAGGGATTGTCGGAGTTCGGTCACTGCTACTTAATAAAACTACATTTTATCATAAAAATGGTTTTATTGTGCCGACGTTTCGGCTTGAACTTCAAGCCTTCATCAGGGCTGTAAAAAACAAGTAGGACGGATGTAGTACTGAAATATACACATATATATATATATATATATATATATATATATATGTATATACATATGCCTACAAACATAAATACACATACATATATACATACATACATATGTGGAAAAAGACCAAAAACATAAAATACTAGAACATAATATATAGAAGTGAATACTAGAACATAATAGAAGTGAATACTAGAACATAATATATAGAAGTGTCTGGTTTTGACCAATACTCCATCCTTTCCACTGAATCCAACGAAGAAAAACGCCTCCTTTCCGAATCAATTTTTATCCACCTAGAAAATAATCCAGTTAATGACAAAATTGACAAAGAAGTCATCTCCTCTACCTACTCCAACATCTTCCATTTATTAAAAACTCCATCCTAATCCCCTATACCGCCTGCAATATAGCCCTTTATACCTGCCTCCCTTTCCATTAACACAGCATTTTATGACTTTATGACCCCTTACTGTACTTTGCCGCTCTTTCTTTCATCTTCTATGTTCTCTGTCCATTGGGTGGTCCAGAACCCCCCTCCCCCTCACCAACTCCTTTCTTCCTATATTTCCCTGTATTAATTGTCAGAAATGATCCCGCATTTGTGAGGAATAGTTCTCTATCTTCCCATCGGTAAGCCCATATTGTTATTCTTATATCTAATCTAATATGTAATCTGTTATTCTTATATCTGTTTTCCTAATAATCCAAACACTATATATTATGTTCACTTCTATATATTATGTTCTAGTATTTTATGTTTTTGGTCTTTTTCCACATATGTATGTATGTATATATGTATGTGTATTTATGTTTGTAGGCATATGTATATACATATATATATATATATATATATATATATATATATATATATATATGTGTGTATATTTCAGTACTACATCCGTCCTACTTGTTTTTTACAGCCCTGATGAAGACTTGAAGTTCAAGCCGAAACGTCGGCACAATAAAACCATTTTTATGATAAAATGTAGTTTTATTAAGTAGCAGTGACCGAACCCCGACAATCCCTACCTTGCATCATCAACGGTCAACGATCTCCTCTCAAAAAATAAATTGTATTATGTGATGAATCTAAAAATAAAAATCTTTGGAATCGGTATACTTGAGGTAAACATTAAGCTCTAAAAAATTTGAGATGTGTTCAGATGAAGTTTTTTTGCTATGGTATAATAATAATAAGGAAGCAATTACCTTTAATCAATTATATCAGGTAAAAAAGGAATAGTTTTGACGTAATTTCCTTCGGATGACTTTATAAAAACACTGTCCTATCTTCAACGAGAGAGGCTCAAACTGATTGTTGCTATAAAGCATGTTTTAAAGACTTTGCCTTGTTTATAATACTGCTAATTTGTTTGTTGATCAAAATAAAACTAATATTTATTAGTTTTATACGATTTTAATTCCTTGAATAGTTTCTAAACTTACCTAGAGGATTAAAAATTAAATATAAGAATACAAAAATTCAGGTTTTTGTCCATTGGACGTTACACTGTGCGCCGGTGGGAATAGAACCCACTTTCTCCCGCATGAGAATCTAAGGCGTCAGCCACAAGACCACGGGGAGACCTTTTCATGCGCAATATCTCGAAAACGAGTACTGCTTGCTTGCAGGGTCACATCTTATTCCAGTGTATAGAGGACACTTCAATTAACATGTAGGCAAAAAAAATGAAAGCATAATTAATTTATTTTAAGACGTTTCTTTAATTGATTTAATTAATACATTGCTTGAATCAAACATGGGGAGATTTTTTAAGGTTTGTATTTTGGGATTTTCAAGAATCACTTCCAATGCCCTTGGGTCAAATTTCGTATAAGAATTCACAGATTGTCTGCGTCAGAGAACGTATTAAATACTTTAATATAAACAAAAACGCAAAATTTTGAGAGAAGTCATATATTCAAAGGGCTGTCATGTTGCTCCAAATGGACCAATCTAGTTCGTTGAGATCTAAAACAATTTGTATTTTTGAACACTGAAAGGCAATACACAAGAAATAGTCGTTTATTTTTGTTATCAACTTGAATGAAAATATAGTGCAAAATATCCTAAAATATGATATTTATTGGGTTAGGCTTAAATTAAGAAGTGCTGGGGATTTTCTGAACCCGGAATCGGATTCAGCGATACCAAAACATACATAGTAAACATGGTCTGCTCTCTGAGTTTTTTTTTTTTTTTTTTTTTTTTTTTTTTTTTTTTTTCTTTTATTTTTTTCTTTTTTTGTGGCTTTGTAATCAATATAAGAAGAGTAAGTATGAACTTTTAATTTAACTCCATTTAATGCCTACTTATGTTATTTTGTTCATTTTGTTTCAACATATTTACTTGTTATTTATATTTATAAACCATTATTAACTTATTTTAAATTTATTGTTGTGCTTATTTAGTTATATTCTTATGATTACCAGGTGATGGGGTCGCGATTAGTTGTGAACCCCTTTATTATCTGTTTAAATCACTTACAGAACACATGGAACATTTTTTTTATCCGTCATGTGCTAAAATTAATTTAAATGTTTTTTGTTATGTGTCTCTAAACGAAACTAATACTTTTCTTCTTGAACATGAAAAATTCATAAATATATCAACGTTGAATTCTATTGTAGCTTAGAAACTTTTATTTTCAAAAAACAGCGTATGAATGTTCTAGAGGTTATTGATTACGTAACTCATTATATTTAACACAAATTACGATGAAATATCTTTTATTTTCAGTTCCCGTAGAAATTAATTTAACTAAAACAATTTATATGATTAATTCTGAAAGAAGCACAATTGTTTATAATTGTCTTGAAAAAAACTATGCACTTTGTTAATGGCAACACTGGAACTGATAATATGGAGGGGGGATAGCGCATGCGTGTGTTAGTTATCCCTGCCGCAGTTGCTCGGGCAAGCTATTGGTTAAAAAATTCTCTTGCCCTGCATTGCAACGTTAATTTCAAGACAAAACTTGCAACGTTTCGACTTTTCGGACAAAAATTTTGTGTAAGTAAACCAATTTCCCTAATATATATCTTATTTTCCTGTAATTTCCTCCTAGATATATTCAATTTTGGTCGAAAATGAGCAGTTATTCTATTTTCTGATCCATTGTTTATTTATGATATTCCCTTAAGCAATGATATTGTTCTAGTTTTTGGAGCACTCCGTCATAAAATTTATTTTTCCTATAACCCTGTCTGCTTAACCTACAATTAAAAGCAATTTACTTGCTAGTTTTTTGATAATCTTTGATTATAATGATATATGGAAAGGCCTTTTTTTGTTGTCTTCAAGGTTGCACAGAATTAATGTTCTTTTATTGTTTAATATATATATATATATATATATATATATATATATATATTTATATTACTCTGTCTTGTTTATTATTTTTACAAACAAAGAGAAGCACCTACTTATTTTTATTTTAATATTTCTCTTTTGGCTTGGTCTTTTAAATTAGATATCTTTATATTTTTGAGTTCTTAATTTTTTTTGCTTCAATTTTTAAAATAGTTAAAAACGTTTAAACGAAAGTAGTTATAAATTTTCAAAAACAGGTTTTATAAAATCATTTGGATTAGATTTGTAAATATTATTGTCAGATGTTTAGTTTTTCTCTCGCAGAGCTTCAAACAACAACCTCAATCTGAAAAAAATGTGTATTCATGAAAATCATCTCTTGTCGCTCTCTCATTTTTTCATTATGTGCTCAAATGTATATTATCGCAAGATCAGGGCCTTCAATAATGAATGTAGAGTTATACCTTGGTTATGAAATCAATAAAATTTAAATTATTCCCCTAAAAAGGTGAAGACCCCAAAAATTATATAAATTAGCACCATCTAAGACATGAAATAAATGAGATAGGTCTAAGGAATGAATCTAAAAATAATAAGATATTCTAAAGTCTTTCATATAAACTGAAATGAAATTACAACATTTGTGGTAAATGTCCAAGGCACAAAATATAATTAGATTGCTAGATAAAATAATATAACAAGATGTTTGGGGGAAAAAAAAAATTAAAAAGAGATAACTTGATATTATGTGTTAAATAGTGTATAATGTTTACCATCAAAATAGGTTTCAAAATCTGTAGCATAAACTGGTATACTCTTGGGAACTAGATCACCTTAGATATAAAAAAATCACATTTTGTGGTTTTATTTTTTATTTAAAGGGCCCCTATTGTTAGTTTAGATGGTAAAGAAGAGCAAATGAACACAATACACCTTCTTCCGTTTTTCAGTATATATATATATATATATATATATATATATATATATATATATATTCAAAGGCCGTATAGTACTGAACATGCCATCTCCTTAGTGTGCTGTATGGTCAAGAATCAGATATCTCTACAATACCTGCCTTTCTGGAGTGTTAAGGCCTGTTTTTTTACAACGCTTCGACATCTAGGCCATTAGCGCCGACATCCAGGGTGCAGCGAAGAATTTTCCCAACGAGCCGTGGGATGAGAAAATTCCTGCCGCAGGTGGGAATCGAACCCACAATCTCCCACTTATGAATCTAAGACGCTAGCCACTAGACCACGGGAGACCCCTGTTAAGGCCTGTTATACAGGGTGTCCCAGCATATGTGTCCACCCATTTTTCCTCCCAGAGTTGTTGGAATTTCGAAATGAAACTTGGTAGGTCATAGTTATGTTGCATGAGGTTTCTTTTGAAGGCTATTGATTTCTTTTAGTTGACTTTGTAACATTCTCCAGCACATCTAACTCTTGAGTTTCCAATGGCGGCAGGTATTTTTTATGATGAATTCTGATAGAAAATTTAATTTTAAGACTAATTTATTCAAAGACATCTTTTGATCCGACGCACCGTTTGCGCGTAGAACACAAAAAACTGAAAAATATCGCCCTTTTGTAGACAAATTCCTATTTATCACTGAAACCAAGCCTTGTACGTAAAAACACCTTGATGCAAACATTGTAGCCTATTAATTTTCCTTTCAGATGATACCAAGATCTAAGTTGTAGATTGAATATTTAACGGGATATTATGAATGAAAAATATACCTTAAAAATTGTAAAAAATAACAATTCAGAAAATCGATATGAATAGAAAAAAAAGTAGCTGTCTTAAACAATAAAAAAAAAAAGTACTTAATTACTTTATGAAAAAAAAAGTAAATAAAAATTATTATGAAACAGAACAGAATAAATTTCTCTTTCCATATGAAATTATTATGTCATTAAACGACAAACTAAAAAAAAATTGCCTTTGTTTAAAAAAAAAGTAATCAGTTTCCAAAGAAAGTTACATTGTTTAAAAAAAAATATTAACTTGACTAAATATGGCAAAAATCATTTTAAATGTTCAAAATGTCCACCTTCAACATTAATACATTGCACAAGTCTCTTCGGGAAATCATCCTGAGCATTTAAAATCTCATCTATTTTTTTTTTTTTAACTGAAAGAGTTATCCGAACTATCATGTCCTCTTTATTTTTGGGCCTTTGATGGTACACCAGGGCTTTTAATCTACCCCACAGATAGTAGTCCATGACCGTCAAATCAGATGATCTAGGCTGCCATTCTACCCCCATCCCACGACCTATACAGAAGGGAGGAAAGTACCGAAATTAGTAATAAAATTGAATTAGATCATAAATAAATTTAAATAATACTTCATAATTTTATAAAAGTAGCATGTAATACCTGGAAATAACTGACGAAGTTTTTCCCGTACTATCAAAGAAAAATGTATGGGACAACCATCAAGTTGTATTTACATTTTACAGCGCTGTTGCAGTGGAATATCTTCCAATAATATGGGTAGAGTATTTGTCAAAAAATTACGAAAAACTTCTCCCGTAAGTCTCTCTTGAAAGAAATGAGGGCCAATTACGTATTGTCCGAAAATCCCGCACCATACATTTACCGAGAACCTATGCTGGTGATCAACCTCCGTCAACCAGCGAGGATTTTCTTCCGCCCAGTAATGACAATTATGTTTATTAATGCTTCCATCGCTGCAGAATAGTCCATAGAATATGTCTGTAGAAATTCCTATTTTCTGCTAAGGCTTGTTGCATCCAATGGCAGAAGCGTAATCTCTTATTGCAATCCTCAGGTAATAGTTTTTGGTGCGGGTTCATATGGAATGGCAACATTTTATTTTGTTTTGCAATCCTTCCCACTGAGGACTTACTCATAGCTGAGTCCCTAGCAATGTCCCTGCAGCTGACATCGGGATTAACTGCCATTGCTGTAAGGACATTTATTGCGTTCTCTTCGGTCATCGCAGGCCTTGGCATTTTCCTTCCCTTCCTTGCGCAAATTAATGAACCTGCTGTTCTTAATGCTTAAGTCTCGGGAAGAGCTTTCTTGAAGGGTGTGGTCTATTGGGAAATCGCTGAGCGTAAAGACGTGCCGTGGCAGTGGAATTCCTCCGACATTCCCCAAAAATTAGGAGCATGTCTACATAAAAATCGAAAGCCGGTATATTTAAGAAGAAGAAGGTATGTTCTATCACTGAATGGTCAACTGATACTGGCAACTAATTTTTAAGTCCAATTTCTTATCAATTCCACATTATACCAAATAATCTTAATACCATTAACAGCAAACAGCCTCTTTCAACTAAGTACATTAACAATGAGGATTAGGAGCAGAAGTAAATCCTCACATATGTTTTCATCCTTTTCTTTCTTATCATTATTACTCAAGAATTAATACATAACAATCATATCAGTCATCCCAGTGAATAAGTGTTTAACTCGAATTTCCTTAATTTGCAGTGGTCTTCTTTGAAAATTAATGAAAAATCTGGTTTTCATAGTCTACCGAAGAAATACGGCAAAAAGAATAAGTAAAAAATCTGGTACGTGCAACACACAACTTTCACTTACCACCTTAGTCGGAGTAGGTTAAATTAATTTTAAGCAATTAATATCCATATGTTTTCCACTCATCTCATCAATCGACCCAACATATGTTTTCATTCATAATATCCTGTTAAATATTCAATCTACAACTGTGATCTTGGTATCATCTGAAAGGAAAATTAATAGGCTACAACGTTTGCATCGAGGTGTTTTTATGTACAAGGCTTGGTTTCAGTGATAAATAGGAATTGGTCTACAAAAATGCGATATTTGTTTTGCGTTTTACGCGAAACGGTGTGTCGGATCATAAGATGTCTCGGAATAAATTAGTCTTAAAATTAAATTTTCTTTCAGAATTCGTCATAAAAAATACCTGCCGCCATTGGAAACTCAAGAGTTAGATGCGCTGGAGAAAAACTGGAGAATGTTACAAAGTCAACTAAACCTTTAAAAGAAACCTCATGCAGCATAACTATGACCTACCAAGATTCAAAATTCCAACAACTCTAGGAGGAAAAGGGGGTGGACCATATGCTGGGACCCCCTGTATATAAATTCCTAAATGTATAGGTATTTTTTATTTCATTAGCTCTTCACTGTAGATTGACAATTTAATGACTAATATGAGCCTGTGATGCTAATCAAGTAAAAAAATACCTACCCATTTTGGAACATTAAAAATGAATACGAGTCAATACAATAATGAACTCAAGCAAACTGACTTCCCTGAACTCAACATCTAGATACAAATAGTCGGCTAGATAGGATCCATGTTTTTCGCATGATTTAGAGTCTAACTGTGGATTTTCTGGCCTTCTGTGGGCCATACGAGTCAAGTGTTGGATTCATTGTTTTTGCTTTGTTAGCGCGGTTCCTCCCTGCCTTCATAGGGAGGAATCCTGCTTATAACGTTGACCTCATGAAACAATCCGGAAGTGCCAACTAGAAAATTTTATGTTTCAGAACCCCAAGAGACCGAAAATAACGGTGGTTCAAATTTGTATATGTATATATATATGTGAGTGTGTGTGTGTGTATTATTATGTGAATAAATTTTTATTCGTATATTTTAATGTGTTTTTTTTTTGTAATCACTTGATTTTTTGTAAATATTCACATTTTTTGTGATTATTTACAATTTTTTCTGTAAATTTATTTTTATTCGCAGAAAAATTTGCGAATAAAATTTTATTTGTATTTTTATATTTAATATATGTGAATAAAAATAAATTTGTATTCACACTTATGAATACGAATTTATTTATATTCGTATTCACAAATATATGAAGTACGAATTTATTTATATTCGTATTCACAAATATATGAAGTACGAATAAATTCGTATTTTTATTTATAAATAAAATTTTGCCCATCTCTGGTTACATCATATGTCTCGTTTTATAGGCTTCTTGGGCTAGTAAAATGAATGGAACCCTTTTTAAGGCAATAGCTTTAACCGTTTCCGAGAAAATCAGAAAAATAGGTGTTAAATCAAGTTTCTGGTTTGGTTACTTAGAATCATGGGATTCGGTTAAAATATTTTCTGGATGTTTGAAAATCATACATACAAAGATGTTTAAATTTTGGTTACGTTTGGAGTTAAGAAAGGATTAGAATAAAATATTTTATTAAGAAACATGAAAAGTTTTGGGAACTTCGCATATTTTCCTTAATACCTCGAAAACAGTTGTGAAATTGTGGTAAGTGGATAGAACCATTCGAAAGCTTACTAAATTCTCTACAAAAAAGGTTCTCAAGGCATTTTTGATTAGGGGATGTAAATCGGAGAAATAAGTGCTTAAAAGTTTAAATCACTTTTTAATTTTTGTCTATTTCCCTTAGTTTTTGATTGCTTTTATTTTTGTAATTGCTTCTATCAGGAAAATGTACTGGTCTGTAAAACAGGATACGTAAAATGAGAATCAATTTACTGTTGTTGGAAATAGATGGGTTAGAAAAATAAGGGCGCCCTTGCATAAATTCCTAGCAAAATAAAAATTTGCACGAACCTTAGGGGCACCATTATAATGGATTTGTTTTTTTAAGTCGTTTCCTCCTTTTCTCCATAGATAGGAAACCTGATTCTGACGTCGACCAAATGACGTAATCCGAAAGTGCCGACTAAAAGATTTCACGTTTTAGAACTCATAGATAACGAAGGTAGATAGAGGTGGTTCAAATTGAAATATATTTTTGAGTAATTAAATGAATTTTCGTATGAAAAGTCCAGTAGTTAAAATTATAACTATTAATAGAAATTGGAAAATATGTATTAAATAGAACTCATTTAACCTTTTACAGGGAACTCTATTATAACATTTCTTAAAGAAAAGGATAGCAGATTATTTATTTATTTTATTTTAAGGGTTTCACATCTATGGCGATAAGCTCTTGGATAGCAGATTACCCCAGGAGTAAGATATAGCAGATTTCCATTTGCAGGAAAGGCCGATGCTGTTTGATTTATGACATGCCCGCCCTTCTTTACCTGCTCTTTCAAAGTGCAGCCTAAACGTCCAATATAAAGTTTTGCTTGAAGATCTGACTTTTTTTTTTCCTAGCCGAGTCCCAACCATCCTTTGACTTCGCGTCACCTCAACGGCTAACTATCTTCATCTCATTTAGTATTTCTGTTTGCTCTCTGGCTGGCTAAAAAATGGGAAAAATTTAATGAAATTAGGTACTATTCCTTTACTAATGGCAATCGGGAACCGCGCTAAGATGATGCAGTTCCTGTGAGTCAGACTTTTTGGTATGTAACAGTAGTATTGATAGTGACTTTATGATAGGGCATAACTGTTGTTTAGAGAGTTCAGCTTTCTGATTGATGGTCCATGTGTGGGATTGTATAGGAAAGCCTAATCATTTTAAGTACTATTCGTTTCTGTGAAAATATGTAATGGCTAAACCTCAGTTTTAGAATAAAGCAGGTTGTCATCACAACATTTAAAAATAATTGTAAATTTTAAGGGTCTCCTCACCTGTCCTAACCTGTTGCTTATGGGCATATGTGCTATGCATTTCCACTCGCTTCGCTCGCTCAAGAAGATATCTAAACTCTAGTCAATCAAACTCGCTAAAATTAATAAAATTCTATTAACATCAACATAGCATGTATGCCCATAATGTGAAATAAATATAGATGCTTAAAACAAAAATATAAATACTTCATTCTCCTTTAGCCTATCTCCTAGACATCTTCTAATCATTTATTTTCGGCAATGAAATGAAAGATTATTTCTACTTAACTCTAATTTCTCACCAAAATTTCCACTATCGATGGAATTGGTTAGAAGCTTATTTTCGACTAAAATATTTAATAATTATTCTCTCTTGTGAATAATTGCTATAAATTCGTTCCACTTCATTATTATTATTAAGCAAACTTATCTGACTTTTTCGCAATTATCATAGTGCACAAATTATAGAGGAATTAGCTAATTATTAAGGTATTCCAGGCATTTAATAAGCTCAGCATCAAATGGCTCAACCGCCACCGACAGGCATTAGATAAAATAAATAATAAATTTATATAATACATTTCAACAGCGAAACAAAAAATGTGGAGAATGTTTCATTATTAAAAGAAATGTTTCTGAATTAACACATTTGGCCCGGTGTCGTGGCATATGCGCCCGAGAGATGTGTTCTGTGAGCCCAATGTCGTAGCATATGCGTCAGCAGATAGCTTGGCTTTCTTTCTCTCTTCACTACTCTGGGCCTTTTCTTATACCCTTCGTATTTGGTTTGGGACCTCATTACGTTTTTCTCGGTTAGGCTTGCGGGTCTGGTATTGCATAATACTGAATCCGCCAGAACAATTCGTTCAGCGGGCCTGCTGTCGTGGCGTATTTCACACTTAACTAAATTGCAATTAGTCCACTAAAAGTACATAATTTCAAAAGTTTCTCACTTATTTATTTATTTTTTATGTTTCCCAAAATAACTACAAAAGGATGACTTGGGCCAGTGTGAAATTTTTTTCAAAGCCATCGGTCCTAAAATTGTTAATAAGTGATGGTAAATTTAAATTAGACTTCTTTATTACGGACTTTTACCTGCCCATGTTTACAAATATATGTTTACGCTAGCTTTCTTAACCTGTATAACAGTAAAATTTAGTGCTTAATTACTTTTTTCCTAGTTGAGAGTGACTTTTTTTTTTTTTAACGGATTCGTGTTTAGTGCATCAAAATACCTCATAGAACAACAAGTATAAAAAATTGGTGAGGAGGCCCCTAGACTTCACAATTGCCATTTTGGGTACTGTCTGACAAATAGGAGCTACTTCATCTGTAACTTTGTTTTCTAATAGTATGAAATACTCTGAATTTTCTCAAATTTCCCCATAACTGTTTAATTATCTCAAAAGTGGTTTCATTTAATTTCCTCTGTCAAAATTCTTATAAAAAATGTACCCCAAAATCCTTTAAATCAACCAATAACATTGATTTTGTGAAAATTTTGCCCAAAAAAATGGTCTGGTGGGGGAATTAAATTGTTAAGGATCTCGATGTTTATTTTAAGACAAAGTACCATAAAATGGGGTCATATTAGTGCAGTGTGGTAAAATTGGTACGCAGCTTCATGATCTTCAAAAGACCTGAAGCCCTATTAACATCAGGTTTTATTTGCTGACAGAGAACTATCTTCTTTGACAATCAAATCACTGAGAATGACTGTCAATTTAGGCTGAATTTTTTACTTAAACTAAAATGGGTGGCCAGTACCTGAATGGGTGACCGACCATGTGCTGTTGGTATTATAAAAGAGTGGCAACCTGTAGATAGCCCAATAGTTGATATACCGTTAAACAAGAACAAAAATCTATGGGTAAGTTTTGTAAGCTTTTTGAATTTAATGGGGGGTTTCCTCTGCTACCCGGTCCCTTTGCATAGTCCGGGTCCCTCTGAAGGGTCTTATTTGTGTTTGACTAGTTGATGTGTACATAAAGATTATATTCCTTTAACCCATAGCGGTCCTATGCCGAGCAGGGACCGGCATAACCATGTTGTGAACCTAGTCTTGTTGATTCTCCCACTGCCTGTCCTACTGGTCCTAACCTGAGCAGGGACCGGCAAGGGTAGTCATTTTAATTCCAAAGAGGAAGGTGCTTTTTGAAAAGAGATAGGTGTCATGTGAATCACAGAGTCTTGAAGTGACGTCTCGTTGTTTGTGCTAGTCATCGCAACGATTTCGGCTGTTGTTTTGTCCTCGTCCATCCTATTCTTCTACCATTTTATGGTACAGATATTAACTAGTGTATTTTGAAATGGAGTGTGAAGATATTTTAAAGATTTTGCCAGAATTACACGAAAAGAAATCCATCTTATTACATTGGGAAAGTGTCATTCCCTCGAAAAGTATAGCTAACTTTCGACATATTTATCTGAATATTTGTGTAAATTACTTTTTCTTGTTATTAAAAATAAAATTTTGAAAGAAAATACGTATTTATCATATTTTTATGACAACTAAAACAAAATGTGCGATTCCGTAGAATACTACGCAGACCAGCCAGGCTTGAGGTAAGCAAAAGGACAGGGAGTAATGGCGGCCAGTGTTTATGCCGGTCCCTGCTCGGGTTAGGAATAAAGACTGAGACCAGTAAGGGTTAATAATATACCATCACCGAGATATTTTATTTAAAAATAAATAAATAAAATAAAACATTTTTAAGCCTGGCGTAGACTAGTCCGAAGCTCAGAATTAGAAAATGGTGATTGGTGATGGTCAACGTTTTAAAGCAAGGAATAACAAAAGTTTATTAGGTGAAATGAGAAGAGACACTCGGCCTGAATTTGCTGGGTAGGTGGAGGCTCAGTTATTTTAATGCTGTGCTGTGGAACAGGAATCTACTGTCATGCGGGTTGCCATCATGTAAGGGTTAAAAAGTGGCAACTTATTAATAGTACAGCAATAAATGCCCAGAAATAGATGTACCGTTAAAAAATACATAATTTTATTTGACTTTCCTAAAGTAACTTAAATAGCGGCATACTGACTGTCATATTTTGGCCCACAATAAACTCATCCGAGTGGTGATGGGTAACAAACATGTTAAATCTCCAATGTCTGTAAGACCCCCTTCTCTCCAACCCCTGCTGTGTATATATGAAATAAAATTGATTATTTTGTGTTATGGTATTTGTTATGTCCTGTCTTCAAGCCAGGTGAAAATAAGAAGCTGCCGTCGTCATATCGGCCAATTTCATTAACAAACACTCTGCAAGGTTGCAGAAAGAATAATAAATAAGAGATTATTGTGGTTTTTAGAAAATAAAAACCTCTTATCCCCTTATCAATGAGGGTTTCGGCCTGGACACTCGACGATGCACCTGTTGGCTAAAATGGGGACAGAAATCCTCGATGCTTTCTTACAAAAACAGTCTGTGCTTGCTGTCTCCTTAGATCTAGAGAAGGCATATGATTCAATCTGGCGACGACTCATATTTTCCCAACTCTATGAATGGGGCGTTCACGGGAATGTAATTGTTTTCTTGAAGAACTACCTTTCACATCGGAAGTGCAGGGTGAAGTTAGGCTCCGTTCTATCTGACGAGTTCCCTCAGGAAAACGGAGTGCCACAAGGAGGCGTTCTTAGCACAACATTGTTTAATATTGCTGTAAATTCTATCATAAAATGTATCCCTGGGGAAGTATCTTATTGCATGTATGCTGATGACCTTCTCATTTATAAAACATACAAAAACATAAACACTGCACAAGAACATATACAAAATACTTTAAATGAGCTACAGAAATGGTGTTTGGTTACAGATTTTAAATTTTCTCCTGAAAAATCAAACTGTTATTTTTTCAAAGAAGAGAGGAAATCAAACCGCAAACATTACTTTAAATAACACAACCATACAACCCTCAGATACCCTCACTTTTCTAGGCCTGAAATTTGACAAGAAGTTAACATGGGTACCCCACCTAAAGGAACTCCTCAAAAAATGCAAAACAAGTTTGAATTTTTTGAGAATTCTAAGTAACGGGGAGCTGACAGACGTTTAATGCTTACTGTTTATCGTTCCTATACCAGGTCTTTACTGGATTATGGTTGTATTGCTTATTCGTCTGCCAGTCCCAGTATGCTCAAACCTCTTAACTCCATACACCACATTGCTTTTGAGAATAGCTACGGGTGCATATAGGACAAGCCCTTCAGATAGTCTCTGTGTAGAAGCTGGAGAACCTCCATTGGAATATAGACGAAGGTATTTAGAAATAAAGTTTCTTTTAAAATCGAAAGCTCTTGATACGCCCTGTGTACACACATACTTAAGCGAAGAACTATCCAATAAATACACACAGACACATAGAAAACGCAAACCTCTACTTATCCGTCACTTACAGAACACAGATGACACCTTGTTTCTGAATACTCCTCTGTACACAAATAGACCTTTACACTTTCCTCTCTGGAGTGTCAAGAACCTTAAAATTAACCTAACAATGACACAGTTCAATAAAAGACATTCACTTGCCTTACAAGTCCATGTACAATTCAACCACCAAAGACAATCCCACAGCACTCTTCACATTTACAGATGGATCTAAAACTAACCACGGGACCGGCGCTGCAGCGATCACTGAAAATCAAATCAATACCATCAAATTACACGACTACACTACAGTTTACACTGCAGAATTACAAGGTATACATTTATCACTGTCCAAATCAAATAACATAGAGCAAAGTGATATTATAATTTGTACTGATTCATTGAGCTCTTTACACTCTATGGAAAGCATTTACAACAACCATTCCATAATCTCACAAATATACACGCAATTACACAGATTAAAACATCACAATATTACAATGCTCTGGATACCGGGGCATAAAGACCTAGGTCTAAATACAGATGTGGACAACCACGCTAAAGAGGCTACCTTAAAAGAAAACATTGACATCAGACAATTAACTACACAGGACTTACGTAACACAGCACGAACACACATATTACATGATTGGCTAAATCACTGGTTACGGACAGACAACAAATTAAGGGAAATTAAAAACTCAATCAATGTCTGGCATCATAATGATTTGTCTTTAAATAGAAGAGAACAAGTTGTCCTAACCAGGCTAAGAATTGGACACTCACTTATAACACATTCGTTCTTGATAGAAAGACAGGACAGACCCGTATGCTCACTGTGTAATGTTGCCCTGACGATAAAACACATACTGACAGACTGCAAAAGACGAGACAATTTACTCATGGTACACGACTTACACACATTACTCGCAGAAGGTAGCCCTCACATCAACACTATATTACATTATTTAAAGAACACCAATTTATACAAAAAAATCTAACAATCTTCCTTGTGCTTTCAATTTTAATTGTTTATTTTAATAACCTATAGATTTGATTTAATTATGCTAATGCACCTATTTTTGTTATTTTATGTTTTATATTTGTATTAAAATGCATTGTAAATGTAAATGAATTGTGGTTTATATTTGTATTTATTATCTTCATTCAGATGAATCTAGCTGTATATACATGTATATATATATATATATATATATATATATATATATATATATATATATATATATATATAAATCAGTCCCGTAACAGGCCACAAGGGCCCAGAGGACAAATACTGTAGAGGTATATGATTCTTGACCATACAGCACACTAGGGAGATAGTGTGGTCAACACTATGCTCCGGCCGCCTGATTTTCCCCTTGGCTGCTTCGACTGCTAGAGTCATTAGCACCCAAGGTACCCATTATTAATTAAAGGCTGGGTGAGCCTAGGGACGATCTGGGACCCCAAATCCAACCCTCGAATGGCAGCACTAGAAGAAAAATTCTTTAGTGCGCGCTCGGGTTTTGAACCTGGTCCTCCAGTTCATTAGTCGAGTGCTCTACCACTGAGAGGTATATATATATATATATAATCTTATTTAAGTGTAAATTTAAATTGTATAAACGTAATCATAGTATAAATGAAGTATATATATATATATATTTTAATCTGTATTAGGGCTCATAGCCATAGTTGCGAAGCCCTTGTAATTAAATAAATAAAAAATTTGTTATGAGCACATGGGCTTTCAGCAATGTGTTATCTTACAGTATGTTCCTTTGCCTAGATTGCAAACTTTCATTAATTGCACTCGACTTCTGTTTATGAGAATAGTCTTTTTTTGCGGAGTGATTATCTAGGACACCCATTATTGGACTTTACTGAGACCTCCAACTCTTGCTTCATCAGAATCCTGAAAAATGCTATGACATTCAATGTTTTAGTTACATTATGATTGATATAAATTGTAATATTTAGTTACTAAACTCATATTGTTATCACAAATGATTAAGTAGGTTCCTTAATATTATTGATTTTAATTTGATTACTCAGTAATTTTCAGGTCATCTCATTTAAATGGAATTTTACTTATGTAATATACGATTACCTTGTTGGCTACCGGTGGCATCCAAAACTGTCATTGTTAAAATAGTGTAATGCCTGTCTATTAGTTCAAAGCAAAAAACAAAAATAAATAACTATGGCAGCTGTGTTTGGTGCCACTGGTAACCAAAGTGTTAATGAAGGGTAAGGTGCATATTCTAATTATAATACAAACAAATGTTTCATATATTCTTCCTGAATTTAAATATAGTTCTTTTTAATTTTTTTAGCTTATTTTTAAAATATAATCATGAACACTTATGTCATTTTTCATGTTTATATTGATATCTCTAACTTACTTTTCCTTTTGTTTTAGCAATTTTTGAATAATGAATACTGGTATGAAAATTCTTAAACTTGAAATAACCATGTTTGAGTCCTTATTTTAAGACGTTTCTCTCCATATGTACGATAATAAATGAAAAACTGAGTGACAATTCATGACTAAGTTGGAGAATATTATTAATAAACCTACAAAGGTTTTGTTTACTATATGCATTGAAGTGATAGGTATTGTATAATATTTTTTATTACTGAAATTATTTATGTTTTTAATTGGAACAAATAAATAATTAAGTGACTTTATCAATTCCATAATTTACACATTCATTTGGTTTGAATGATTTTAACTATTAACACTTAAATTAGTGTGAAGGCACTACAATGGCTTGAGCCAGACTATCGTGTGGTACGCTCAGCCATTATTATGCAGCAACTCTATTATTGTGGCTTTGGTCATTTTCCAGCTAAATGCGCCAAGCCAAAATAATGGCTTGGCAGAGAGGCATCTATGAAGAGATAAGAAAACTAGTAGCTATTTTTAGTACGGGTAGATTCTGTCTGACAGTCATTACTCGGGGATGACCCTGGTGGGGCAAAAAAAAATTCAGCTTTTATTTGCAAAATTATATCTGAATAAAATATTACATTCTTTCTTTATGGTTAAATTACTAATGCTGGGAAATTTATAATAAATAAATGAATAATAAAATAAAATTTATAATTTTAAAACTATGAGAACATTAATTACAAAAATTATGATACTACAACATCATAGCGCAACTCTTAAAAGGCTTTGATAAAGAAAAAAATTGTAAAACATCAAGAACAACTTAAAATACAATGAAGAAATGTGAAGCAGGTAAGTGCTGTATATATGACTAGCGAAGAACTACATCAGTGGTGTTAATCAGATGACATGTTCTGTAAGGATGCCCTTCTAGCAACTTTCATTTTTTTGAAATATTTGTTTATATGTCTTTATTCGAAGATTTACTTCAATTATTAAATGTAAATTTCATCAAAAATAATTTTCATTTATTTCTGATAAGATTACAAAAATAAAATTAAATATTAATTTCATTTATTATTTGTTTTTTCCCCTCCAACTCCAATTACATTATGAAATTGAGTTATAATTACAGTTTTGAGTATACCATTGAAAAGGTAATAAAATTTTACAACTTTTGCTTGATTCAGCAGCTTGCAGGATTTTTTCTGGAAGAGTAGTGATCTCGAAAATTGTCACTAACTAGACTTCTTTATTAATTTTTAAGTTTTGTACTATTATTGCAGTTTAACCCATTCGATGCGACACCCGAGAATACTCGCCAGAGAAAGATGTTCTTCAGAGGCGACGCCCGAGTATTCTCGCCACAGCTGTATCTCTTGATTTTGAGCCCTTTTTAGTCTTGAGTGCATACAGATGGGGGATAATTGATGGTTTAATCCTTAACTGATAACATACAAATTTTGGACCTTATAAATAACATGTGTCTGTGAGACGTGTGCATGGTAAAAATGTTCTTAGGGCATTTTTTAAGCAAAACTGTAAATAATAGAGGAGTTATAATTATATTATAATAATAAATAAAAATCATTTTCATTGCTACATTTAAAAATCACATCTAAAAACAAGCAGTAGTTTTGGAATGAAGTAGAAAGAGAAATATAGGGAAGAAAAGTAGTTAAACTTTTTTTAAAATAGTTCTTGTATGTTTGCTGCGTACCTAAATTGTAGTAAATAAATCGTTTCAAGTAATACACGTCATCGTTCACGTAAGAAAAACATGAAAATGATGATTAGTAATGGGCCCCTAAGTAAAAAAACAAATACGGGTGTGTACAGCCACCCTAGGGGAGGGAGTTTCGTCCGCATGTGGAGGGAGTAGGCAGCTAGCCCATGTCACATCAAAAAGGTTAAAAAAGAAACTTACAGACATTGAAAGTGCATTATCCTTACAGAACTTTTAATGTTGATTTCAAAAATGTAATAGGACAAAAAAAAAAACACCTGTAGCTGAATAAACCCAATATCATTCTTAAACTCTGATGACTCATTTATTACTGATGCTGTCCAGATTGCTAATATTCTCGGCAAATATTTCCAATCTGTTTCGTCAGATAAGAATTATTCAGCAGAATTTCTCAGTAAAAAAAGACAAAAAGAACAAAATTACATAAGTATCATAACAGACCCACTTGACAACCTTAACCTTCCTTTTACTTACAAAGAATTTAATGTTACACTGAAAAGCCGAAAAAACATTGCCCCTGGACCAGACAACGTCTGCAAATCTATGATTAAAAATTTATCTCAGCCAAACAAACAAATTATTCATTCAATTTTAAATAAAATCTTTAGTTCAGAAACCCTTCCATCATTATGGTCAAAATCTACTGTAATTCCTGTATTAAAAAAAAGGAAAACCCACTTCAGAACCCTCAAGTTATCGAATGATTTCGTTAACACGTTCCATGTACAAATTACTTGAAAAACTGGCAATGAATTGTATTTTCTGGTTCATGGATGGCAAAAACCTCCAACCTTAATGGCAAAGTGGATTTAGGCCAGGCAGAAGTAATAGCGATAACTTAGTACGGCTGGAAACCGATATACTAGACGCTTTCGACTCCCGTTAAAAGTTTTTATAGATAACAAAAATGCCTTCGATTGTGTTTGGAGAAGACTCATTATTGATAGCTTAATAGACGTAGACATCCAAGGAAATATCTTAAGAGTCTTGATTAACTTATTAAAACTAAGGTCTTTTAACGTTCGCTGTGGATCTACATTTTCAGAGACTTTCCTTCAGGAGAATGGTGTTCCACAGGAAAGTGTAGTCGGTGCCTTCCTTTTCTCTATGGCAATAAATCAAGTCCTTCGGAAGATTCAATATCCTGTCAAATCAATGTTATATGCTGATGAGCTTGTGATATACTATGGAGATAAATCTTTTGATCTGCTCCACACAACTATCCAGGAAACATTAAATTCAACCAATATCTGGCTTAAACAAAATGGCAATCTCCACCGATAAAACCATTAGTGTCCTATTTTCCAGCAGCAAAAAAAAAAAAAAAAAAAATGTCATTTTTTATATAGATAACACACTCGTCAAAACTGCCAAGAGCACTAAAGTTCTTGGGCTGGTCTACGATTGGGGTTTGAATTGGACTGCACATATCAAGACCCTAAATTGCCGCACATATCAAGACCCCTAGTTGCCTAAGAAATTTATATTTTAAGCAGATGAAATTACGGTTTTCCTGCAGAAGACACGGTTTTTCCTAAATAACCATTAGAAAGGAATATGTTTGGAATGAAACAAAATAGAAAAATGTATTTGGTGGCATTAAACTACATATTTGGTTTATTTTCACTGCCTTCATACACCCTATATATAGTGATTTATTTATTATGTATATTTTTTAGTTGTTTAAAAATAAGAAAATTATTCAAAATGCAATAAATATTATTATTAAGAATATTAATTAATGTAGGGACTGTTTACATTTTAGCTCAGTACCTCCCTCCCTCCATAGGGAGGAACCCCGCTTATAAGGTTGACGTCATGACGCAATCCGGAAGTGCCGACTAGAAAATTTTGCGTTTCAGAACCCCTAGAGAACAAACATAACGGTGGTTCCAATTTGTATGTGTATATATATATATATGTGTATATATATATATATATATATATATATATATATATATATATATATATATATATATATATATATATATATATATGGCTGTTCAGGGTCTAGCTCAGCAAATAATGGCCCAATTTTGATGAAATTTGATACAAAAATCGTTCGTTTAATTTGAAAGGTCAAGTTCGTTAACCAGCAGAATCCGTCCACCAGAACATGGTTTTTGGAGTGAAATTCGCACGAAAAAAATTGTTACACTAACATCATTTGCTTGTAAGTACTCGTTTTATAGGCTTATATTGTCTTTGTTTAAATCACTTTTTAATTGATTTTTTTTTTAATTTTATTTATCTGTAAAATTAGTATTATGGCAAACAAAAAATAATAAACAGTAAGCAGTGTGTTTTAGAGTAAACCTTGACAAGTCCAGGGAGTAATTTTTCTGTCAGGTAGAGGTGAGGGTCTGGATGGACCCTTACAACCGTGACCTATTTGAGGTCATAAATTATTTCATGAAAGGTCAAACCAAAATCTATTTCAACCTTTCCAAATGACATTAGGATTAAGAACGGAACCGCGCTAAGATGATGCAGTTCCTGCGAGTCGGACTTTTATTTTTTCTATTTCTGTATTATATTCAATTATTATATCAACAAATTTATTTAAAAAGATGTTATAATCATATAATGTATGAAGTTGTGACTTATTGTGATATTTTGTTGAGTGGGTCCAATTTTTTCCCTCTTTTTGGTTTAATTACGACATCTAAAAAAAATCATGATATAAATCACTTTATCATCACAATTTAGTTTTTCGGCAATTTCCAAATTATTGTAAAATGTCTAAAATGTTTATAGCACCCTAACATTTGGTCAGACAACTTTTATTTTTAAATAAAAAATTTCTCTTCTCCTACAAAGGTGGTCATATTTTAATTTTATTTATCTGTAATAAATAAAATCAGAAACATCTATTTTTCTTTAAATGTTGTATTGTAATATTTTACCAATTATTGATAAAAATTAGTAATTTTTTTTGTTTTGTTTTTTCAGAAATATTTGTAAAATGAAATTTGCTAAGCAAGAAGTAAGTGATAAAGATAGTAAGTCATCGGATAGTGATTTTGATGAAGATGATGACCCTGATAAAATTGAAGTTCCTGGTATATTTCATTCCGTTCCATTTATTTGTTTGTTTTTTTTGTGTGTATATTTTTATGGACTGGTTTCTTTTAGAATGATTTTTGAAATATTATTGATAACTCTAATAAATTACAAAAGCATTCCTTACTAACCCTTACCTTTCGGAGGGTAGTGCGGGGTGGCCGACCCTGTAGTACGGTGATGTCTCCACCTGGCCGGGCTCCAGTTACAAAGCTATTCTCGGCCTCCTCTCTACGTGTGCGAAAACGTTCATATAATTTCCTCCCTTAAAATTTCTAATTGTAGGAAAACTTTATTTTATTATTTATTTATGTTGTCTTTTTAGCTCTAAATATTTAGGTTAAATTGTGTAATTATATTCTTCAAAAAATATTTTTATAATCTATATTTTCTATTACAATTTTTTTTTTTTTTTATGATATGGGTAATAATCAATGAAGCTAAATAAATAAATAACCTCTTTTTTATTAAAAAAAAAAAAAAAAAAAAAAAAAAAAAAAAAAAAAAAAAAAAATCCATCCTCCCTTTCGATTTGGGTCAAGTTGGATCTAACACTGACACTGTTAATTTTTTCGAGCCAGACCAAGGTATGCCTACTCCCTAGGTATCTCTTGTCACAAAGAGTTAATTCCCCCAACAACTAGTGATGACAGAAATAGCCAAAGCTTCCCTTTGTCCTTGCTTAATAGCCCCAAGGTCAAACTGAAAAGTCAGCCGTAGGGAGCCGGTAAATGAGAGAGGAGGGTTGGACTGCTGTACAAGTCCTTCGTGCTAAGTGCTCGGCTGCTCTCGACTGCTAGTCAAATCCTTTGTTCCAGGGGCTCGGCGCCCCTCGACGTGTACAGAAGTCAATAGTTAAATAGCATAGTTTAAAAATATTTATTATAATATTTACAAAATTATTCACATGCCCCCTTCAACAGAAGAAGGCTTGAATAATAAATGAAGAATAAATAGATGCTATCATTTTCTTATTCATTTCCTTAAAAGATGCTCAGTTAGCTAATTCTATAGAACAAGGTAGAAGTGTGGCCCTGGGGATAATCACATCCTCTGGACATGATAACCTTGTAGCCCAGTCAAATTGGCACGAAAAAACTGAAGGGTTTCTATAATTAGATTAATACTATGTTTTTATGTTTTATGAGTTGAGACTGGAAAAACTTTTTAAATTTTAGGTGGAGGTAAAGATCTTGCAACAGCTTATACTATTGTGCCGCAAGAAGAAAGGCAAATCAAGAAAGAAGAAACTGTAAATAACAGTAAGCATGTGAAAGAAGAAGATAATAAAAATCAAAGGAAATCTGGTATGGATTAATTATTTGTGTATGTATGTATGTGCATATATATATATATATATATATATATATATATATATATATATATATATATATATAAATAAATAAATAAATAAATATCTAAATAAACATAATACGTTGTTATTATGAAATGTGGGAAAGAAATGTGATCCAGTCACAAACAGAACACAGTAATGACTAAGAATACTAACACCAAAGGATGTTTGATGTAGTACATATTTCCAATAATATTCGTACTAGGAAACAAAAAAATAACAGTTTTTCTCTATCAGTAAGGAATTATACAAAAAATTGAAGCTCTTAGAATAGCAATTAGTCGTTCTATGAATTGTCTTTTCAGGTTTGTCGTAAGAATACAGGTAAGAAACAATGAATAGAATGAACATTTCTGTAGTGTAAACCTGCCATTGTTCCATATGTGAAACATTAAAAGTAAAAAAGAAAAACACTGATTCTTAGAATTTTTTGATTTAGGTTTCCTAAAAAGCATTATTTTTAGTAATCTATCAAAATCAATTAAATGAACTTTCAAATTAAATTTCATTGCTGTACCATTGAAACTAAAAAAATATATGAATACAAAATTAAACTAAAAAATCAGAAACTTTAACTTTTTTTTTTTTTACCGAACTCAACGTGATCAAATTTTTATTCAAAAAAGTATGTCATCCTTTTTTTTCTTTGGAGAAAAATGATGATTAAGTGGACCCAAAAAAAATGTTTAATATATGTTCCACTTCTGGAACAATGGCAGGTAAAAGGTTAAAGGACCATTGTAGGTTGATGGCAGAACTAACGGTACATTGCATTAGTAGGAATGATATCAATAAAAAGCTGTACACACATTTCATTCTACTCACGTTAACCACCTAACATCTACTGCAATGAGTGTTTTAACCCAAATGTCTTGCTGGAAATTATTGAAACACAGCAGAATTTTACTGAATCTTTTTTAGAGGTGAAGAAAGTTAGTGTATTGCTCGCGGCTCAGAATCACGAAACCTCTCCTTGTCCCCATATTAAAGATGAACTTGTAGGGGGCCATGACAAGAAAGCTAAACAATACTTCATATGACTCTGAACATGAAAAGGTTGAAATACTGTGCCAACTAGTATATTACTTCTAATGGAAAAATGGGTTCTTTTTTTTATGTTCAATATATTTATTTTAGTGACCTAACTGCCCAAAAATGTCTTGTGATAGTCAAACGAAAATGCGATCTAAAAGTAGCACTCACTTCCGGTCCAGCTGTTTCAGCAGATGAAAGTTATTTCACTTGATATGTGTGTGTGTGTGTGTGTGTGTGTATATATATATATATATATATATATATATATATATATATATATATATATTTATATTTGTCTGTTCGCCCTGTAGCTGCCTCAAAACTTGTCCGATTTTGATGAAGTTTGGTACAAAAATCTTTCATCTAATTTAAAAGGTGGAGTTTGTTACCCAGAAGAATCTTACACCAGAAGATGGTTTTTGGAGCGAAATTCTCGCAAAAAAAATCGTTATGCTTACATCAAATGTTTGCAAGTACTTGTTTTATAGGCTTCTTGGTCTAGGAAAAGTAATTAAACAATTTTTAAGGCGATAGCTTTAACCATTTTTGAGAAAAGTGGAAAAATAGTTGTGAATAAAATTTTTGGTTTGGGTACTTAGAATCATGCGATTGAGTTAATATATTTTCTGTACGTTTGAAATTCATATTAACAAAGATGTTTAAATTTTGGTTACGTTAGGAATTAAGGAAGGAGTAGATTAAAATATTTTATTAATAGACATGAAAAGTTTTGGGAACTTCGTATATTTTCCTTAATAAGGTGAAGGACGTTTCTAGTCTAGACGTGGCCCTGCCATTTATTTCTTGTTATAAAAAGAAGTGTAAAAAAGTTTTGATCTGTAAGGCCTTCACAAAAAGAAAGAAAAATGTGTATAGAAGAGATCAATTTAGAATAATGTATATGTATGTATATATATATATATATATATATATATATATATGTGTGTGTGTGTGTGTGTATCTGTGTACATTCTTTTTTTATTGAGCCAAGTCCCTATTTCACTGGTCACTTAGAAACTGCATAAGTCAAACATTAGCTCTTCTAAAAGTATAGTACTGGTCCCCAAAGGAAAATAGATTAACACCTCCTGATGGGGAGTAAAGAAGTGATATCACTCCCCATGCAGGAGTATGCTATTGAATAGCATCACTTAATCCTATTCTGTAAAATTTACAGGTCCAGATAATATGAAAAATAAAATACCTGCTGGTCTTATAATGAAGGATGTTTCTCCAGGTTATGAAATGATAAGGACAGGGGCATCATACAATCCTTTGCAGTCCACTGCAAATATGCTTGGTGCTTTGGGTTTTCCTCCAAGTATGGGTTTTAATACAATGCCAACACTACCTCCACAGTTTCTTCAGCAAAGTAAGTGTGTAGAACATTTCAAAAATTGAATTTAGTATATTCCTATATTTACAACTTCCCGTACTAAATATAATACTTTTTTATTGTATTTTGAATAAAGTACCCAATGCTCTATAAATTGTTCATTCTTTTGTAGGGCTCAAATAAATACTCTCCATTTTCATAGGTATCCATTGAGGTAGCATGGTTTCCTTTTCTTGCGATTTTTTATTCTTTGAGGCTCATTGCATTTATTTCCTCTTATCCTAGCTCTTCCTCTGAATCACTTCCATAATCACAGTCTAAGCAATGTTTAGCTTCCTCACCCTCATCAGAAAATTCCTTCTTAAGAAACCACCATGCTCGATTTAGGCAAAACTGTGCACCTCGTCTAGACCCCTGGGCACAGAGGGCTAAAAGGCAATGAGATGGTAGACAGGGCAGCGTCCTCTGCGCATGACTTGCCAGTCATAACACCCACCACTCTCATGGTAAGCGGCCTCGCCTCGCCTCTGCTAAAGACAATTAAACAACGCTGGCAGGAAATGTGGGATGGAGCAGGCTTTAGTAAGCTTAAGATGTTGAAGAGTGATTGCCTCTCTTGGGCGACATCTGCTAGGCCAAACCGAGGAGAAGAAGTGTTTTTGGCAAGACTCCGGCTTGGCCACACTCGTCTCACGCACTCCTATCTGATGTCCAAAACAAACCCACCTCGATGCGCTACCTGTCGGAAACTACTCAGTATACAACATATCTTTGAAGAATGCCGCAAGTATACAATGGTGTTACGACGGCTTGGAATACCCCGAAAGATGGAGGAGGCACTTGGTAATAATTCGGCAGCAGTCGATGAGATGCTCAATTTTTTTAAAATTACTGGACTGAACCGTCTTATATAATATTGTGATGGTATAGTTATACGGTTTTATTAGTTGCATATCCTCGGTATATAGGTTTATATAATTTTATTTTTCTATTTATTTATTTATCCTTTTTTTTTTCCGTTAAATTTGTTCTAGAAACGTTTAGTTTTTTTATTCAGAAAACCAATTTTTTCTTGTGATATTTTTGTTACCTCTTATTTAGTTATAGTTGCCTTTTTAACTTGTTATTTGCTGTGATATTTTTTGTTACCTTTTATTTGTTGTTAACTTTTTTAGCTGTTAGATCTTGTTTTTACCTTTTTTTATATATACTTTTAAATTTGTTACGTAGTCATTAATTCATTTTAGATTCTTTTATATTTTGCTGACTTCTTTTAAACTTAATAAATTAATAACTGTTAATATGAATGTTTAACTAGGGAGATTGAATGTGCCAAAGAGGGGGGGGGATAACATAAAAAAAGAAAATTAAAAAAAATAAAAAAAGGCGGGAAAAATAAAGAGTATCGGAAAAAAACAAAAACAGGAGCATGTGATGAATAATTCGTGTGGCTGTTCTGCATGGTAGGGCGCTGACGACCATGAGTTTTTTTTTTCGCCCCAAAAACACCTCAAACAAACATCATTCTTATATTCTTCCAAGAGGCTTTATATTTCTTCATCTGAATCAAGCAATATTTTTTAATGTCTTTGTCTTGTAAAATTAGTAGTAACAAATATTGAAAAACTAGTACAATCACAGCCAAAATAACTTAACTTACAAGGAAAGCAAAAATAGGAAAAAATTATTTCTTTTATAATCAGGCATGAGATCAATTTTAGCCACCAGTCTTAGTTTTCAGAAATAATAATTTACCCTTTAAGGGGGAAATATTCCCTGTTAGTTCTAAAATGCGTATATTGCCTGATTTCTTACAATAGGAGGCTTATTTAAATAAATAATAGTTTGAACTGTAAAAAAAATCGTGCTTCCGGTTTTCATGGTATAGTTATATGCAGCCCGCAACACATTTAGGTGTGTTGTGGGTTCCCTACTCTACATTTTTATATGTTGCGGGTTGTATTTGGCCGGCTCATATGACTGATTGTCTCTACGTTTAACCTTATTCACTTACGTGTCAACATTTGTTGGAATTTTTCGCTGTTTTCCTTCATACTGTTCCTGTTTTTTGAAGACAGGAGTATTATTCTATGTTTTCTTTTGAGAAGAAAGTTCCTAAATAATCAAAATCTACTTTCATAAAATACCATAATAAATATAAAAATTGTGAAGTACTGGGGTTACTTGCCATTCATATAATATACAACAAGATTGATTGATTGGCAAGATTCATTGTTTTAAAAGAAAGATAATAAGAATTTAAAAAATCTCTATAAAATATATGTATTTACATTAATAAAATAATAAGTATTGAAAAGCTAATAAGTATTTATGGAATTATTCAACAGTTAATAAAGCAAAAATATAAGAATTACCCACAAAAAAGCACTGGTAATGAAAGGCGTAAGTTATTTCCACCAAAATTTACGAAAAATAGGCTAATAACAAGTATGTGATATGCCCTATAAGTAATTAACTACTCAAAATGTCTTTCGTAATACATAAAGAAGTACAAAAATGCCGTATTATCAGTGGAAGTCTTGAAGAGCCGGCTCTAAGCAAGGTAACGCATGAAGAATGGTTAGCAGCCCCAGTCTATTTTTTACATCTTCCTGGCATCTAGCGGGAATGTTTAAAACTATTCCAGTGATGCTGGCTCTAAATTGAAAATGTCCAAACTAAAAGCCACTCAATTGGTGATTGTCTGTTATAGGGTTAAGCTGTCACTTGTATAAACACAAGACTAGCGTGGCTTTTATGAGACGTGGCTAAGGAAGAAAAGATGGACTTAGCTGGGGGGAAAGATTTCCTAGTAGGGGCAAGGATAATATGAGTTCATATAGTACCTTGTTTTTTTGAAATTTTATTAAAACTTTATGCTTCTAATGCATTTATATAGGAAGGTTTTTGAATGCTCATATATTCCCTTCTTCAGCATCTACTTTCTATAATTTGTATCATTGAAATGTTGTTTATTATATCTAAACTATCTTTAAAGTAGCAATTTTATTTACTTCTAAAGGCGCTAATAGCCAAATAGTTGATGCGCCGTTAAAAACGGGGAAAAAAAATTTACTTCTAAATAACAGCTAATAAGTTTTTACTTCATTTATAATTGTTTCCCCTTGTCTGTCATGTTTTGTTTTACTTCTAACATGTTAAAGTATTGTGGTTTTAGGTCTTGAGATGGCAGGATTGGCTGGAGGTTTAGGAGACCCTTCCATGTTGTATTCAAGTATGGGAGCACTTAATCCTTTAATGTTTCAAGGAAATGGTGCCCTTATCAATCACTTTCTTTCTCAAAAAAGTTCGTTTCATCCAAACCAACAGAACTGGAATGCACTCAATAACAAAGCTTTATCACAGATTTGGATGAACACTGATTTTAAAGTAATTATACATTAATTTTACTATAAGCCTTTTATTTTTTTAGTTATGCAATAAATCTGTTAAGAGAACCCATGACTTCAAACCCCATTTTTCAGGTTTTAAAATTCATAATTGAGATTCAAAGTTTGCTTAAATAATAGGGATGACTAGAATGAAGCATGGTCAATATTTAAATGTTTAGTTGTATTTATCACATGATAGTTGTTGCTACTGGCATCAGTGTGAGTACTGTGGGTGAGCGCTTTCAACATAAGTGCGTCATTATCAAGCCACTGTTAAGTTAGTACTGAACTTTTATCAGTACTTTAATACTAATTATTAGGGACCGGATTTTTAGGTTTTCACCTATTTTTTTCCTTTCTGCTAAACATAATATTGATCGGTTTTTTATGATTCGCGTCTTGTAGTATTATTCATGCAAATTTGGAAGTACCTAAAAAAACCTATTCAGGATGATATCACCTAAATAACGATGGAATGGCCTAGACATACCTAATCTTTGAAATAGATAATACAATTCAATGAACTCATTTCCTCAATCTAACAAATTTTCTTAAAAGCATCTTCTTGGGTCCAGACGTTCAGGAAAATTTTACTAGGAGTGTCGCTTCCACCAGAACCCATTTTAACACACTGGGGAAAAAATAAAAACAGTTGTTGACGCTTTGGATATGAATGAAGCAGCTGCCATTTTTTAAGGCTTTGATGGTCTTCCTGAGCTTCAGATTTTCTTTCTTCTTTTTTTTTTTTTAACATTGCTTTATTTCTAAAATGTATTTATTTGAAATAAATTTCATTCACTTTGTTTTTAAATAAATATTTTGTTGAATATTTGGACTACTTATTCCTTTTTAAAAATAATAACTCATATTTCCGTTTTATTTTTATTTGCTCATACTTTTTTTTTCTTCTCAATATACTATTCAATAAAATAATGTTATTTGTTGTTTATTTTTCTGTCACTATATACATATTAATTTATCAATTATGAATTAATCAAAATTATTAATGATAAATTATAATAGGTTTAACCTATTTTTTGAACCTATTGAAACATTTTTATCACCTAAAAACCTAAAATGGATTTTTAAATAAAAAACCTAAAAAGACCTATTTTTTGAACCTATTTAAAACATTTTTATCACCCAAAAAAAACTAAAATGGATTTTTAAATAAAAACCTAAAAAGACCTATACGCCTGTTGCAAAAACCTAATTGGGTGCCTATTTTATCCTAAAAATCCGGTCCCTACTTATTATTTAATGAACCTATTTGAAAAAATAAATATTTTTATTAAAATATAAATAGCTTACACTGCTAATTATTATAAGTTTATTTGTTGTTAGTTTTATGTTTTGTTTTTTAATTTATTTTCAACAATATAATATTCATCGTAATCTTTAGTTATTCATATAGGTAAATCACTTATTCATTGCCATTTTTTCCAACAAATAATCTTTGCATGCAACTTACGAGTATATTATAAAAAAAGGAAGAAAGCAAGGCAATATAAATAGCTAAAATGATTTAATATATTTGTTTTTTTTTTTTTTAAATTAAGGACTTTTACCTAACAATTATATACATACATATTTGTCTACTTTGTAAATAAGCTAATATTAAAATTAATTATAAAACATAATCACAATTATTATTTAGTAAAATAAATTATATTCAAATTTACTTATGAAATATTCATGAATATTTAATAAGGATTATTGTAAGTATCCATGATATCTTGGGAAGCATTCATTGAGGCAAAACCCACCTTGATCCTCACAGATACCGCAGAAATAATTTGTTTCTTTCCTAATGCCCTTTGCCCTACAATATTTGCACCGTTTTCCCAAAAGTCTATTATTCTCATTCCTTGGAACAGGGGATGGATAATGGACTGCAGCAGGTTTTGGAGCGGGAGAAGGGCTCAGATTTAGTTTGGGCTCCTGTAGTGAATTTATGAGGGAAAGTCGAAAATCATAAAATTACATTTTTCGTGCATTTATAGCTCGTGAATTATAATTGTATAGGTGGAAAGAATTTAGCAGCATTATGTGAAAAGTGTGCAAAATTGCCTTTTTGTACCACCTAAGCGTCTTCCTTTCAAACGGGTACTATGCCATCATCTGATCTTTTCAATCTATACCACCCATAAATTTATTATATTTTAAAACCATATCTGGTTTTGTTACATTCTGTTTCCTTCTATTTTGCTCTGTCCTAAAATTTGCATTGTGTTCCGTTGAAATGAGAACGACTTCCTTGGTTTCTCTCCATTTCATCACACATATCCCTTCATCTGAATATCTTGCTAATACCTGATTTTTTCCATTTTTTTTTTTTTTTTTTTAATATGGTGAGGGTAATTTTCACGGCTTTCCCGCAACGTTCCAGTACCGTATGTTTTCCTGGAAATCAAATATTGAGGTAAGAAAACGTTATTGTAAAAGTTATTCATATATAATGAATAACCTTTATTCAAGAAGTTGGACGCTAGGTGCTCCACAACTTTATCAACGTGGCCCCCCCTACTCGCTGATCAAGGCTACCTGAGTGTAGAGCACAATTCATTACAAGACCCTTAGGCTTGGTAAGCATGTATAACTTCATGTTGTATTTATGGCGCTTACCCTGCAAAAATTGTTTGAAGGAAGGTCTTCCTCTCCAAAGAATCATTGATTCATCTATAGACAGCTCTCTACTTGGCGAGTAGATTTCAAACATTCTTTCATTAAAAAAATTAGTTAGTGGATTGATTTGTGGTAGCTTATCGTTTGGATTTTCACGACCAACACTAAGACATCGCAAAATGTCTAAAAATCTGTTTCGGGGCATGCATTTAGCAAAAATTGGAATTTGTAATAGTAGCCCTGATCTTCAATAGTCTTTCACGTGATTAATTTGTATCATGCCCATATGATATAATAAACCCCAAAAAATTAAAAATTCTTCTTTATCGAGGATCTGCCAAGTAGATTTCTTAGTGGCAAAAAAATGATTTGCATATTCATTTGTTGCGTTTAATACAATATCAAAGAAAACTGATGATGCTAGCAGAAAAAATAACGTCACAGGGTTATTGGTCTCAACTATTGGTAAACTTATCCAAAATAATTATACCAATAAAATACCTAAAAAGCTGAATCAAATCCACCTAAAAATAAAATGAAGTATTTTCATTTATTCACTGTTGATGATAAAAGCAAATTCAATTATTATGAATAACAAAAAAAAATTAACCTTTCACTGGTATTTTTAAGAAAAATATTTGAAAAAATTCCCCATGAACTCGACAAATAGACCTGAAATAAAATAAAAATGTTTCACATCATTAGATATTCAAATTAATTCAACAAGTGAATAATAAAACAAAGAAGAATAAGTGTACTCACCTTTTATGGATGGTTTGAAGAAAATCAGAGATAAAAAATTTTCAGAAAAATAGTCACCGCTAAAGCATATTTATGCTAAAATTCCTAGGGGCCACTTGACCAACTGAAAGCTAGAGTCTCAATGAGGTCCCAAACCAAATATGAAGGGTATAGGATACGGCCCGGAGTAGTGGGGATAGAAAGAAAGGCAAGCTATCTGCTGACATATCTGCCACAACGCTGGGCCCGCAGAAGACATCTCTCGGACGCATATGCCACAACACTGGGCCTGAACGTGTTAAAGGGTTTTTATTTTTTTTTTTTTTTAATGCTATTTATTCTAAATTTTTGAATTTTAGCTGTGTTAATTCTCTATTTTTATTTGATATTATGATAGGGGGTCATTGAATTATTGTTTTCTTTTAATACTGAATTTATTAGTTGTATTAATGTTTAAAATTTAAGTAACTTACATTTATTAGTATATTTATATCTAAATTAGTCATTGAGTCACAATAATAAATTACAACACAAATTTAACTTTAAAAACCACTCATATTAAATCAAGAAAAAATTAAAAAAATTGATTAATTTAACTACAACTTATTTACCATGATATACCTATATTACTTAATCAAAAGTATTTATTTATCTTTTTCTTTCTTTTTTTAGATGCCTCTGACAACAGCTGCTGAGGAAGAAGATAATGAAGACGAAGACATGGGAGTGGCTGAAACATATGCAGACTATATGCCCCCAAAATGTAAATTACTTTTAATGTAAATGTTTTTGTATTTATTTTGCAGATTATGATTTGTCTGTTTTCTTTTTATTTATTTATTTTTATTTAAATTTCAACAAATAAATGCATTAAATAATTAACTTTTATTTTTTTGGGGCCTTTTTTGGTCTGTGATAAAAGCGTTTGCCCTGTGCATGCAAAATCCCTTGAGACATATGGCATCGTATTTAACAGCTTTTCTTCTGTGCACTGTACTAATTATTTTTATCACTACTATATAACATTTGACTTTTTGTTATCTTTTAATTAACCCTTCAAACGCTCTGAGTGCATGAAAATCAGTGCCCCCACCGCTCTTGACGCATATATGCAGGTGTGAAAAGCAGTGCACCCACCATTCTAGACATGTATAAGCTGCCTGGATGCTGCACTCGCCACGGTCAGCTTGACTCATAGTTGTTTTTATTCCTTCCCTCCAAAAACGGTCAATGGCAGAAGGGGCATAGAAAGAGACGTTTCATAAGCTAGGCCTTAATCTTTAAAGTCGTAGTCAGTGACCATATAATTATGCGGATTTGGGGAAAAAAAAAATATAAATAAAAAACCCTCCAGGTGCCTCTACAAAGTGCCCATCAGGGAATATGATACAAAAATTTATTTTTAAACAACTAAGAGAGGAAAAATGGTATAGAATGGACAAGGAAGGCTTCCGAGACCGGGAGCACCACGAGCTTATTTCACAGTTACGGTGTTAGGAGACCTGGCCTACCCTTCAAACCTGTGGAGATGCTCATCCCGCATGACCATCAGCAGTTATAAGGTTAAATACAATTAAATAAGTCAATGGACATGATCATTTTCAATATAGTTGATTTTAGATCATTTGAATTATTAAATTCTATTTTTAGCTATATTAAATAGATTTTAATTTCTGAACACCCCCCCCCCCCCCCCCCCCCCGTCCCTTTTTTCCAAGTTACAAATAAAAGTTTTGTTATAATTTAGCTGAAAAAATACTGCAATCTTATTTGTTTGCTGTATTTTTTTTTTTTTCAGATAACTCAAAGCTAGATAACTTACACATACTTTATGTACTAGAGAGATTATTAGAGTGGCTAGTATTTCTATTTAATCAGTTGCCTTTAACAGTTACCATTAAGTTAAGCTTTTAACTTCTTAACCTTCAAACATTTGTTAAATTTTGGTGAAATTGATGATTGTTAATCAGTATAATTACATGAGTAGATTGAAAATTCTTTCTAGGTTTCTTTTAACCCTTAGCGGTCCTATGCCGAGCAGGGACCCGCATAAACAAGTTGTGTATATAGTCTTGTTGATTTATCCACTGCCTGTCCTACTGTTCCTAACCCGAGCTGGGACCGGCAAGCATAGTTAGCGCTAGAGGTCATATGCTGGCCCCTTTAGTATATTTTTAATAAGGTGTGCTATTCTAGATGAACAGCTGTTCATTTTGATTCCAAAGAGGAAGGAATCGTCTCGAAAAGAGATAGGCGCCGTGTGAATAGGTTGTAGAAGTGACGTCTAATTGTTTGTGCTAGTCATCGCAACGATTTCGGATGTTGTTTTGTCCTCAGCTTTCCTATTCTTCTACGAATTTATTGTACAGATATTAATTAGTGTACTTTGAAATGGACTATGAAGATATTTCAAAGATTTTTGCAGAATTACACGAAAAGGAAATCCATCTTATTTCATTGGGAAAGTGTCATTCCCTTGAAAATTATAGCTAACATTCGACATATTTATCCGAATATTTGTATAAATTACTTTTTCTTGTGATTAAAAATGAAATTTTGAAAGAAAATACATATTTATCGTATTTTATGACAACTAAAACAAAATGTGCGATTCTGTAGAATACTACACGAACCACCCAGGCTTGAGGTAAACAAAAGGACACAGACTAATGGTGGCCGGTGTTTATGCCGGTCCCTACTCGGCATAGGACCGTATGGACAGTTCAAGAAATAAAGACTACGACCACTAAGGGTTAATATAATTATTTATACAAAATATACTATTTTATTAAATAAGATATTAACCAAATTTTACTGATGGTAATTGTTATACTTTTAAGGACAGTAAATAAACACAAGTGCTAAAGATCTTGATACTTGATTCGTAAAAAATAATAAATAATTAAAAATGAAGACATTTAAAAACTATATAAAACTAAGTGGCAAATACCTATTACTGACCTTCCACCTAAAAAAGAAAAGTTGTTGAGATTATGGGTCATTATTTATACAGAAATCTTTTAAATCTAATTTTAATGTATTAAGATGATAAGAGTGACAGTAGTAAGCACACAGTATGGATTGAAAGCGCGCTGTAGGATTGATAAACATCAAAGACAGGGAAAATAGATATTATTGGAGCGAGTGAGAATTATTTAATATTAAGACAAGGTATGGTTGGTTTCGGCTAGATCTCTCCTAGCCGAATCCCAACCATACCTTGTCTTCGTATCACTGCAACGGCTAACTATCTCCATCTCCACTATTTAATATTAAGATCGCATAGGACTAAATACTGATGGTTAATGACTTCATAATTCATGTAACTAAATTTCTTTATTGTACTTTATTTAAATTAAGAGTTATATTTTTAAGTTATCAAATTCGATCATCCCTTTTTAGTGTGTTTCCTCCCTGCTTCCGCAGGAAACCCACTTATGACGCAACCCAGGGGTACCAATGAGAATGTTCTCGTTTCAGGCCCTAAAGGTCACAAAAATACTGACGGTTGAAATTTGTATATGTGTATATAAATATCTATATATATATATATATATATATATATATATATATATATATATGTGTGTATTTGTCTGGTCGCTCTCCCACAGGCTCAAAAATAGTCCAATTTTAATGAAATTTGGTACAAAAATGCTTTGCCTATAATAAAATGTGATTTATCTAATGCTATCTTACTTATTTTTGTGGGTTACTTTGTTCGCTCAAATTTTACCCTATTTGAAAGAATTTAGAATTTGTTTTTATTTAATTCATTTGTGTATACTGAAAGTATCTAATACTGACTCAATGTCAGAAGTGCAAATAGAACATTTCAAAATAAATTAACAAAAATGTCTTTAAGCAATGACTTTTAGAATTAGGGTATTTTTACAACATTAAATCACTTAAAATTGTACTATTACAGCTTTTGTTGCTGCTGTGCCAATATTAACCTTTTTGATTCGATGTGGGCTAGCTGCCTATTCCACAGGCGGACCAACGACGTGTATTACTTGACACAATTTATTTTCTACAATCTAGGTACACAGCAAACCTACAATAACCATTTAAAACAATGTTTACTTACTTTTCTTCCCTATATTTCTCTTTCTAATTCATTCCGAAACCACTGGGTTTAGATGTGATTTTTAAATGTAGCAATGATTTTTTTTTTATTTATTATTATAATAAGCTACTCCTTTATTATTTACAGTTTCACTAACAAAATGCCCTATGAAACAAATTTTACCGTGCGCAGGCCTCACAGACACATGTTACTTATAACGTTCAAAATTTGAATGTTACCAGTTAAGGGTTAAAACATCAATCATCCCCCATTCCTGCTAGAGCACTCTGTACACGCTCAAGGCTAAAGTGGGGTCGCTTCTGAGGAACATCTTTCTCCGGCGAGTATTCTTGGGTGTCGCATCAAAAGGGTTAAATTATTAAGAAAAATAAGAATAAAATATGATTAAACAGATTACTCAGGGTTTCGAAATACTGTCAAAATTGACTCATATAATTTCGAAGGGGATGGCAATATATTGGCCATTGTAAGAAATAGTAGTAATAACAAAGATTAGAATAGCCTTGTCATAATTTCTTGCAAAAAAAAAAAAAAAAAAAAGTTTAAAGTAACGTTTTTGTGCGATAAATAGTTGTTAAAAATTAAATTAAAATAAGAAAAATGTTTTTACACATATTTAAAATACCTTTTAAATATTGGTAGACACATTTTTAACAAATTGAATTTGAGAAACCAGGATAATTATATTGTTGTTTTTTTTATTATGAAATAATAATAATAATAAATAACACTATGTAGGAAGCGCTTTCTATGATGAAGTTGACAGACTTTCTCCAACATGAAATTACTAGATGTCTGATGAACATATCTGGAATATTTTAATTATAATTAATTGTTTGCATTTTGCTTTATTCTCTTCCCAAGCAATTGGGAAGGGGAAGAGAATAAACACCATACAAAAAATGTGGATGAAGGGGACAATAAAACAGCTTTGGCATATCATTTAGCTTTGGCAAGTAAATATATATATGCACACATTTAATATTGACAAGGTTAGGATTATTGATAAAAAGAATAATATGATTAAACAAAAAATCAATAATGATATACATATAATAAAAAAAAATGAAGAAAATAGTGAATAAAAAAACATAAATAAAACATCTAAAAAACATATTTTTTAATTAGATTACTAATAATTATGTTTTTTATTCACTATTTTCTTCCTATTTTTTATTATATGTATGTCTCCTTTGATTTTTTAATAATATTTTTAAGAAAAATCAAAGAAAATATACATATATTATCTAGGTTTCATCAAAATGAAAAAAAGGCCAATCAGGTCTACCAGTTCCAAAATGTTATACTTTATTAATTGATGTGTTACTGATTGGAGACTAATATGACTTTTCCTGTCCTAGTCATATTTACCTGTTCAAATATGTTTTTATAAAATGGAATGACAAACAGAAAAAATGAGACGAATAATTTAAAATGTGATAAATTTTAGACTGTTATTAATAAAGATTTCCTGATGATGGTATTAAGCTGAAATATTGTTTTCAATTAATAAAATATAAATTTTTGGAACTGGGAGACCTGATTGGCCTTTTTTTCATTTTCATGAAACCTAAATAACTTAGTGGAGGTCTCAAAAAAGTGGTAGCACTTATCAACTCAATACATAAAATAAGAAATAGGAAGAAAGTAGTAAAAAAAGAGTCCGAATCGCAGGAACTGCGTCACATTAGCACGATTCCGTTCATATCCCTAGTGGCATTAGTAAAGAAATAGAAGCAGTTATTGGTAGGGTTTAAAATCTCAAAGAGAAGTAAGATTAAAGAGCCAAGACAGGAAACTGACAGTAACCTAAGCGGAAATGACTTCTCACTCTTCTCAACGTTCACTCTAGGAAAACACTATTACTAATCAGTTTCTCATTTTCTTGCCTTCTTTTACCAAAATACTAATTTTACTGATAAATGCAATTAAAAACCAAAAAAAAAACAATTAAAAAGTAAGTTAATAAAAGACAGTAACCCGCTCAAAAGAACAAAATTAACACTTTCAAAGTTTTAAGCACTTATTTCTCCGATTGGCATCACCCCATAGAAAATTACTTTAGAGCCTTTTTTATATAGAATTTAGTAAGCTTTCAAATGGTCACCTTTCACTTAGCATGATTTTCCAACCGTTTTCGAGATATTTACCAAAATATACGAAGATCCCAAAAATTTTCATGCAAAGGTAGGAATTGTCAGGGTTCAGTTGTTGTTTCTTAATAAAACTACATTATATATGTGAAAATGGGTTTTATTGTTTGCCGAAGTTTTGGCTCAAAATTCAAGCCTTTATCAGGGCTGTAAAACAAGCAGGACAGAAATTTACAAAAAGATTCAAAAAAATAGAAAAACATTTACAGAAAGTATGTGCTATAGCTAGAGTTTAAATTAGAGGTAGATCAATACTAATTCTCATCAAACCCTAATTTAAGCTCTAGCTATAGCACATACTTTCTGTATAATGTTTTTGTATCTTTAGAATCTTTTTGTAAATTTATAAATTAGTATTAGCTCTGTCCTACTTGTTTTACAGCCCCAATGAAGGCTTGAATTTCAAGCGGAAATGTCGGCAAAAAAGAACAACCCATTTTAACACGCGTAAAATGTAGTTTTTTTTTTTTTTTAAAGAAATAACGACCGAACCCTAACAATTCCCACTTTCGCATCACCATCGGTCAATGATCTCTCAATCAAAACTTTTCATGTCTATTAAAAACATATTTTTTCTAATACTACCTTAACTCTGAATGCTACCAAAATTTGAAGATCTTAGTTTAGATGAATTTCAAACATGTAGAAAATATTGCAATTGAATCCCAAGATTCTTAGTACTCAAACCAAAAATGAGTTACAAAAAACTTTTTTCCACTTTCCTCTAAAACGGTTACAGATATTGCCTTAAAAATGGTTTCATTCGTTTTCCTATGCCAAGGAACCTTTAAAACGAGTACCTTCAAACATATGAACTCGAAAACTTGAGGTTGCGATTTTTTTTATGTGAATTTCGCTCCAAAAACCATCTTCCACAGGACAGATTCTGCTGGTTGATGAACTTGACCTTTCAAATTAGATGAAAGATTTTTGTACCAAATTTCATCAAAATAGGACCATTTTTGAGCCCACAAGAGAGCCAACGAAAAATATTGGAAAGAAAAATGAAGTCTAATTATTAAAATAAAGAAACTTCAAAAAAGGATTTAATATAAGATGTTACATTTGTGTTTCTAAGTTCACTATGCTAAAACCCACCGCAATGATGGTCTGCCTTGACGTCCACTCTATCCCAAGCTTTTGAAACCAATAATATAGCTTCTAAAAAATTTACATTGGGAATTTTTCATTTCCTGTTTTATACTATCTATGATATTGAGGATTAGAAGTTTTCTGAAATTTACCTACAAATATTGTATTACACGCTGATCCTTAGGCTGTAACAAGGATGTGGTATTAGCTGGCAAATACAGTCATTTTGATTGATTTAACATTGATTTAAGTGACTTCAGATCCGGAGATCCAATTTAGAATTTAGAAGTCATCCAAGATTTTCGGTAACTCACATATTGCTGAGGAATATTCTGAAAGTGGAGAGGATTTTTAATTTGCCATTTACAATACGTTTTTCTTGTTGGTCCCTGTCATATTGGCTGCAACAAACAAAGTTACTCTTTTTAGAATGCTTCCCACTTGGACATTTTTCTCTAGCAAATATAAATGTTTTATCAAGGGCCAACCGACATAACAGGCAATTGAAATTATTTTGTCTATTTAGCCTTCTCGTATTTAGAGAAGTTGTCTTTCACTCTTGGAACTCAGGAATTCTCAGAAGATTTTCCTGAGACCAATATCATGGCGTTCACAAAAACACTGGATCCAAGATGTGTCGGATACCAAATCATTTTTTAATAGGCCTGAATACTGTTGTGCCTTTTTAAGTAAAATGTGGCAATTAATAGGTACATTGAGAATTTGTTGAATGTTAAACGACTTCAGCAACGATTCATCTTAATCAGAATGATTATAAACTCTAATCCTTTTACAAGGAAATGAGTCGTTTTCAAAGCTGTGTCTTATTTTCTTCTGCTTAGCCCAAAATGTTCTGAAGGTGTGGCGGACTGGTCCTCAGAAGTTTGACCAACATCCCACCGCTCTAACAGATCTCGGTGCCTGAACATCCGCTAGATTTCGCCGTTATAACTGATCCTGCCGTTATATCTTTCCAATGCATTTATATGCCAGGCCAAGCTAAGGCATGGATTTTCGCCGTTACAACTGGTTCGTAGCTATAAGCGATGCCGTTATAAATGATTTCCACTGTATATATATATATATATATATATATATATATATATATATATATATATATACATATATATATATATATACATATATATATATATATACACATACATAAACATACAAATTTTAACCACCGTTATTTCTGAAACGTAAAATTTTCTACTCGGCACATCCGGATTGCGTCATGAGGTTAACGCTCCTCATAAGTGGGTTTCCTCCCTATGAAGGGAGGGAGGAACTGCACTAAACCCAAAAATAAAACATTGAAACAAAATATTTTGTAATTTGATTGACAATAAATAATGATAGGCATATCGATATCAACATTTTTATTTTATTTATGTGATAACACTTATTTTGGGTATTGATGTTTATTGAACTGTCTATATCGATCAAAAACAGCTGAGCCGGAACCGTTTGAGCCTTTGTTCTCAGCTTCTGTCATCATGTGGCCCAGATAGTGGAAGGTTTCCTTAATTAGTGTGGCTGTGAATAATTTTTAATTGTAGCCTTTGGTGTGGCACTAAAAATGTGAACAAGTAGACCTGTGAATAACAAATCAATTTTATTTATTCACATATTTTATTTGTTGTCCTTCCACCTGATAAGTGAATAAACATTTAATATTTTGCAATTCACATTTACAGAAGTAACACTTACCTATTGTATTTTTAGCGCGGTTACTCCCTCCCTCCATAGGGTGGAACCCCACTTATAAGGTTGATCTCATGAAACAATCCGGAAGTGCCGACTAGAAAATTTCGCGTTTCAGAACCCCTAGAGACCGAAAATAACAGTGGTTCAAATTTGTGTATATATATATATATATATATATATATATATATATATATATATATTTGTCTGTTCGCGGTTTTCCGGCCCCCCTAATGGTCCAATTTTGATGAAATTTGGTACAAAAATCCGTCGTCCAATTTGAAAGGTCAAGTTCGTTAACCAGCAAAATCCGCCCTCTGGAAGATGTCATTTGGGGCGTAATTTGCATAAAAAAAATTGTAACGCTTACGTTTTTGAGTTCATATGCTTGTAAGTACTCAAGTTAAGTACTTAAGTTAAGGCGATAGCTTTAAACGTTTCCGAGAAAATCAGAAAAATAGTTGTTAAATCAAGTTTTTGGTTTGGTTACTTAGAATCATGGGATTCGGTTAAAATATTTTTTGCATGTTTAAATTCCATACATACAGAGATGTGTAAATTTTGGTTACGTTTGGAGGTAAGGAAGAATTAGAATAAAATATTTTATTTAGAGACATGAAAAGTTTTGGGAACTTCGCATATTTTCCTTAATATCTCGAAAACAGTTGGGAAATCCTCATAAGTGGATAGAAACTATTCAAAAGCTTACTAAATTATCTATAATTAATATTCCACTGCTGCAGACAGAAAATTTTTATTTCATTGTTTAATGTATTCAAAACTATCAAAATGTTTATAATTTCTAAATGTTTCATAAAATAAATACAATTTAAAACAAACAATTAAAAAGTGAGCTAAACAACTACGAAAACCCGTTCAAAAGAACACATTCAAAGTTTTCATCTCCGTTTTCTCCGATTGATATCGACTAATCGAAAACAATCGTAGAAAACGGAGATGAAAACTTTGAATGTGTTCTTTTGAACGGGTTTTCGTAGTTGTTTAGCTCACTTTTTAATTGTTTGTTTTAAATTGTATTTATTTTATGAAACATTTAGAAATTATAAACATTTTGATAGTTTTGAATACATTAAACAATGAAATAAAAATTTTCTGTCTGCAGCAGTGGAGCCTGGCCAAGTCAGGCTCTAGGGTGTTCCAGGTATAAGGATACGCTGCTGGCCCTTTGTCGCCGGTCAAGCTGCTGGCCCTTTGTCACCGGTCTGTCTAGGTCATTCCATCGGGTTTTAGGTGATATCATCCAGAACAGGTTTTTTTTAGGTTCTTCCAAATTTGCATGAATGATACTACAAGACGCGAATCATATAAAAACTCGATCTTTATCATGTTTAGGAGAAAGGAAAAAAATACGTGAAAACCTAAGAATCCGGTTCCTAGTAATAACTGTTTCTATTCTAAGTATACAAAATGACACTAGGGATATGAATGGAACCGTGCTAAGATGATACAGTTCCTGAGAGTCGGACTTTTTTACTTATGGACTAAAATGCTTCATTAAATAATCAAAAATGATTTCCAAGAGAATTTATGTGAAAAAAAAAGGCTTTAAATGGGCAAAAATACGATTTTCCGAGTGAGGTCGCTATACCAAGTGACCGCGATGCTGATTTGATGATAATTTTTTGAGTGAGCTTAGATTGGTTCCTTTTTAATTCTTAAGTTTTTTTGGTCCTCATTCAATACATTTCAAAATTAAAACCCATTTTTTTATCTTTATTTCCAGAAAGTATAAAAAAAATAAATTAACATTTCATAACATTAAACTTTAAAGTCGTTTTGTCAAAACTACGTTTTTCAAATCGGGCGATACTCTGGCATCTTCAGTTTTTCCTGATCAACTTAAAACTTTAACTGCAGCTTCCTAATGATATTTGCTAGTAAAGTACGCAGGATTTTTTTGATTCATTATATTATAACAGTTTTATGACCGATTTTCAACGAAATTTTTAAAAGATCAATGAATCGATGAATTGAAACTTATTTTTTTTAATAATTTAACGTCTCATATAAAACGCTTGATATAAAGAATTGAAAAATATTGATTTTTTTGTTATTTATAAATTCAAAAAAATTACTTCGATTTTGATTGCACAAGGTAGTATTACCCCTTAATTGAGTTTTCTGAAATATAAGATGATAGCTTTGGTTTAAATGTAAGGATTCCAAATTCAAAATAGGTAGTAGTATCTATAAAGTAAATGACATGTGATTAATTGGAGACACTAAATCTTTGTTTCATCCCTCTTCGCCTTTAGACTTTTAAATCCTAGTGCTGTTAGTAATTTCCCAACAAATCTGAATATTTGCCTTTAAAATTCTTAATTTATTGGCTAAATATTTGAAGGTTGTTGTAGAAAGTAGTTGCCTAGAATGCTCTGACCACTTGGGAACTATTACTAATTGAATCTGACAAACAAGTATTAAAAAAAGTTGTGTTTTAGGGCCGTAGAACCACTTTTACAGTTGTAGCACTGAAAATAGATAACATTTTAGCCCCTATTTTTGGCAAACTTCTAGGCACGACAAAAAATAAATATAATAAACATATTTCTTTATTATTTTTCAAAAATTTGTGGTATAAAAAACAACTTTTGAGCAAATGCATAAGCCATAAAAATATTTTTGTTGAGATCAATAAATTGCTCATCTGCAACGTCTCAATTAAATCTAGAATTTTATTTTTATAAGTTTATTGTATCTATAACAGTTTCCGAGATAATTCCAGTGCCCTGTATCTAATGTCAAGGTTATTATTATTGAGCTATCTACTGGTTAACTCCTTCTTTCTAAGCATCCATGTTAAAGTAGAAACCCTTTTTAATGAACTCATCGCTGAATTCTGAACAACATTTTCTTCATATAATGCAAAACCCCAGGGTAGATTTTCAAAACTTGGGATTGTAGGAGGTTTACATAGTAAGAAGAAATTATAATATTCTCTTTTAAACTTTGTCGCTGGGTGATTTCATCTCCTCCTACATGCCAGCATGTATGAGGAGAAGAAATTATAAGCCCATTGCTTAAGAGAAATGTGAATAAATGAGTTGGAATTGCCTACTTTTACAGAACATTACAATACAATACAATACAATATTTCCGGGCTGACCTCCACAGTGGGAGCGCACCGCGGCCAATCGACCTATTGTGCTTACCCGTCGTTGTCTCCCCTCAGAGTATTACCTTCCAGTAGTCCAGAAGTCTCCTAATGGATATTTCACTTGGTTCAAGATTGGTATCCTTTGTGTCACCAAAGTACCTAAACCGTATATGATCTAACCGCTCACAGTCACGGATGAGGTGTAACGGTGTCTCTTCTTCTGCTCCACACCATCTACAGGTGGGGGAGTTGACCAGCTTCATCCTATAAAGGTGCTTATTCAGTTTGCAGTGTCCCGTAATTATTCCAATTGCTTCTCTGAGTTCCATTCTGTTTAGGAGCTTCAGCTCCTTCCAGGGTTCTCCAGAGGGCTTTTGAATAAAGCATTTGGTGTGCCTCAAAGTCTGGTTCTCCCAAAGGTTTTGCTGCTTCCCACGCAGCCAATGGTGAATTATCCGTTTGAATAATGATGGTGGTGCCCCACAAAAGGGAGCAGGGCCAATTGGTACAATAGCGGCACCTCTTCCTGCAAGTAGGTCCGCTCTTTCATTGCCAGGGATTCCACTGTGCCCAGGTATCCAGTGGATCTCAACACAGTTTCTGTTCTTGGCCAATTCATTTAGTTCCATTCTACATTCCCTGACCAGTTTAGATTTAGTCATTGGGTTGCTTAAAGCTTTACAAGCAGCCAGGCTATCCGTTAGGATATTAATCCTTTTCTGGCTGTGTTGTGTTCCTCTCAACTGAATTGCGGCAGCAAGGATTGCATATACCTCAGCCTGGAAGACCGATGGCTCTCTTCCTAAGGCAATGTGGGTGCCCCCCCCCCTTGGCACCCCCTGTACCATATTCCTGAGCCAGTCCCCTCTGAGGTCTTCGATCCATCTGTGTAGACGTTGAATCCATTGGGTATGTTCACCGGTGTGGGCACCAGAGATTTCCGCTCCACTCCAGTGTTGACTCTGAAGCTTCTTTTGAAACCATATTCAGGAATGATTGCATCCGACGGAATACCCAACTCCGGGATACCTTCAATAATCCTAAAGATTCTTGAATGTCCTCCCTGCGCCTGAGGTGCTCTAATCACATTTTGCGAGGTCAGCCTAAGAGCTGTAGTCATGGCCATTCTTGCTACATGCAAATGTAACGGTGGTATATCCAGGAGTGCCTCCAGGGCGAGAGTGGGCGTTGATCTCATTGCTCCACTTATAAGGAGGTATCCTTGTCTTTGTATTTTGTTTACCATGGCTTTCATATGTTTGGTGTCCAGTCGGTGCCACCAAACTAATGCACCATAGGCAACAATTGGCCTGATTACATTCAAGTATAGCCATCTGGCAATGTGTGGTTTGAGACCCCAGGTTCTACCACACAGCCTCTTACATGTCCACAGAGCAAACGTGGCCTTGTTCCTTACATGTTCCAGGTGTAATTTCCAAGTTAGTTTCTTGTCCAATAGTACCCCTAAGTACTTCACCGAATTACTCAGAGGAATAATATTCTCTTGAATTCTACTGATTCAATTATTATTGAGCTATCTACTGGTTAACTCCTTCTTTCTAAGCATCCATGTTAAAGTAGAAACCCTTTTTAATGAACTCATCGCTGAATTCTGAACAACATTTTCTTCATATAATGCAAAACCCCAGGGTAGATTTTCAAAACTTGGGATTGTAGGAGGTTTACATAGTAAGAAGAAATTATAATATTCTCTTTTAAACTTTGTCGCTGGGTGATTTCATCTCCTCCTACATGCCAGCATGTATGAGGAGAAGAAATTATAAGCCCATTGCTTAAGAGAAATGTGAATAAATGAGTTGGAATTGCCTACTTTTACAGAACATTAATAAAGTTAAGTGGAACCAACTCCTACAGAAGCTACTTCATGACTAGATACATAATTGTGTAGTGAAATAGAAATGATATGGTGTGTAATACTTGGACAAAGATGGATAAAGTAGAAAAAAGTCCGATTCACAGGAACTGCATCATCTTAGCGCGGTTCCGTTCTTATCCCTAGTCTCATGTCGAATGATTAAAATAGAAACAGTTAATATTATGGTTCCACATTTCTTGAAAGGTCTTGATTTATGATCTTACCTGGATGGGTCGGCCAACCTCAGAAAGGCCACCGCTAGGCAGTTCAAAAGCTATATCCTGGAAATCCATATTTCTAACATTAAATTGTTTTTCTTATTTTACTTAACCTGTTTTATTTTCAAATACATTATCCAACTATAAGCAATTAAAAAATAACAAGGAATAAAAACAGACAAAAAGAACAGTTCGAATAAGCGAAATCAATTACTTTAAAGTTTTAAGCACTTATTTCTCCGATTGACATCACCTAATCAAAACTTTCTTCAGAACCTTTTTTGTAGAGGATTTAGTAAGCTTTCTAATGGTAATCTTCCGTTTACCAAGATTCTCAACCGTTTTCGAGATATTAAAGAAAGTATACAAAGTTACCAAAACTTTTCATGTCTGTTAATAAAATATTTTATTCTAACCCTTCCTTAACTCCAAATGTAACCGAAATTTCAACATATTAGTTTTGATGAAAGTTGAACATGCAGAAAATGTTTCAACTGAATCCCATGATTCTAAGTACCCAAACCAAAAACGGTATTCAACAACTATTTTTCCAATTTTCTCAAAAACGGTTAAAGCTATCGCCTTAAAAATGGTTTCATTCGTTTTCCTAGGCCAAGAAGCCTATAAAACGAGCACTTGCAAGCATATAAAGTAAGCGGAACGATTTTTTTCGTGCGACATTCGCTCCAAAAACCATGTTCCGATGGGCGGATTCTGCTGGTTAACGAACTTCACCTTTCAAATTAGACAAAAGATTTTTGTACGAAATTTCATCAAAATCGGACCATTTTTGAGCTCTCAGGGCCGCGAACAGACAAATATATATATATATATATATATATATATATATATATACACAAATTTGAACCACCGTTATTTTCGTTCTCTAGGGGTTCTGAAACGCAAAATTTTCTAGTTGACACTTCCGGATTGTGTCATGAGATCAACCTTATAAGCCGGGTTCCTCCCTATGGGGGAGGGAGGAACCGGGCTAAAAAGTGGGGAGCAAAATGGATTTGCTGGCTGGTTTGATAAGATCATATTTTGTTGTGGAATGCTATGGGAAAGATAGATGTAGGTGTGAAGTATTTATATTCATCAATGATAATGACAAAATTATGTTTTATAATTATTTATCCTTATCATTCATTATTTATTAGTAAGTTAATAGCTACATTTATTCAGACTGCAAAGAGTTAATATTATTGTTTTCATTATGAAAAATAAATTGATCATTTGTTTTCTTTCATTTTAAACATTTTTATTAAGAGATGAATGGACATACATCTTCACCTTTTGTTTATTTTATTTCTTGTTTCACTGCATGCCTGCTGCTATGGCCATAGGCACCTACTAGCTATGGGGTTCCTTTCTAAAGATCAATGATGAGGCAGGGAATTTTTTCAGTGAGTCTATCACAAAAAGATATTCAACCTCTTACAAGTAGGACTCGTACCTGCATCTTCTTACATAATAATTATGCTCGCTAGCCACCCTCCCTCCATTTTCAATTAATATTGGTAAGATAGTTCTTTAGACTCTATATTGATTATAATTCATAATTCCTGATAATGAGGCAATGAAGTAAACATATATGGGCCAGAAGTCACTATTTAATATTCTCTTGTTTTATTTTCATAAAGAGATGCCCATAATTGTAGAACAAATATTCTCAAAAACAAAATACTATTTAAGCAAGAAAAGGAGCGTGCTAAAGAAAATTTTCTCCAGGAGAAGCCATTGAAAATATTTAAAAAAACAAAACAACAACATGAACGAAGAGATAGCTACATACTTGTGGCTATATGGGAACCAGACTTTAAAAAAAATCCTTAAAAATTAACACAACAAAACAATGTTGATCTCAAGGATTGGGTAGCCCCCAATCAATGCAGAGAGTGAGAATTCCCACCACCTTAAAAATTGGGGTGACCCTTACCACCACAAGGAGTAGGGAGACCCCAACCACTGAACAGGAAAACACTAAAGAAGAGGCATCTACAAAACCATGTTGCCATTCCACGAGCAAGGAAGAAGAGTAGCTGACAACCTGAAGAAATCTCTCAGAAGAAAATTTTTCAATTCTCTTTTCATCCAACAGTCAATGTTTGTCCAATCAGAGGTCTGGAAAGGCCAGCTACGACCCCGACCAGGTATAAATAAGACCCAGACTGAAACCTATCTTTATTCTCAGATGGAATCCTGAGAAAGCCGGCAGAATGTCTGACAATACCTTGGTTATTACCATTTCGATACAGTCATGTCCAGAGGACTTTAAACCATTAAATTGAGAGTTGTAGTTCTTTTAATAACTAATGTTTTAATGTGGTTTACTTAAAGGAAACTATCAAAGATTATTCTGTTGAGATGTAATTTCTTCAATCTTATTAATTTTATTACTAGAGAAAAAATTATTTTCAGTATGAAATAAGTTAAGAAAGTAAATAAGAATGAAAAAAAAAAAAAAAATCACCGAATAGTGTAAGATTAATTAGTAGTTTTCAACAGTACTTATTTTTGGTATTTTCAAGAAAATTGTTATTTTATTGTTTTGGACCCTAATAAATTAAAGATGCCAGTGATTAATTATATATGATCGATAAATTTGTTTACAGTAAAGTTGGGGAAAAAACATCCTGATCCCGTTGTTGAAACTGCCTCTCTTTCCAGTGTAGAACCGACTGATGTCTGGTATCAGTTATCCATTCCTGATAGTACAATTTCATCTGGAGCCTTGTCTGCCCTTCAATTGGAAGCGATAGTTTATGCTTCCCAACAACATGAGCATTTCTTGCCTGATGGCACAAGAGCTGGATTTCTTATAGGTTTGTATTGTCATTAGATTTTGTTCTAACTGTTTTGAAAGACATTAAAAATCAATGCATAGGATTGGAGAACCCCCCCCCCCCCCCCCCCATATATGCGAGCTAATTTATACACTTGAAGTACTCTTTAAAAAATATGAATTGTACATGTATATATAGAATAAATTCATGAAAGAATTATGTAATGTTGATTTGTATTATTATTATGTGAATATATAATTAATAGTCTCAGGCCAAAGAAGTTTGTTATCTGCTATATTTACTATTCTAATCACTTTGTTATAATTTGTGCTGGTCATTACTTGTAATAGTTTTTTAGGAGTATTTATTAAGTAAATATCACGGTGTGGGAAGAAAATATCTATGTGTTCAGTATGAAACTGAAACTTGTTCTGGGGAGGAGGAGGGATGGAGGGTGAATGTCACCTCCTCCTAAAATTTATTTAGTCTGAAGTTTAAATCCCACAGTAAATTTAATTTCACGTGTTAATTCAAGTTTTCCTAACCTCCAGATGCTCATTTTTGCTCTTATTCTTTATCTCAAATTATATTTAAACAGGGAGGCTCGGTGGCCATGAGTGCTACGGCACATGCACTCCGTGCATGAGGTCGTGGGTTCGATCCCCACTCAGGGTGATGGCTTTTGTTTTGAAAAAAGAAAAGACATCCGCCCTATCCTGCTTAGAAAAGGGTGGTAACCTATAGATAACCCATCCTAAAAATTTTCTTCAATAATAAATGGACATTAAAATTTTAAAAAATAAAAACATAAATTAACAATTTATTTATTTAAAAAAAAAAAAAAAAATACATAAATTAACAATTTAAGGCGCTAATGACCTAGATGTAGATGCGCCGTAGAAAAAAAAAAAAAAAAAAAAAAAAAAAAAAAAAAAAAAAAAAAAAAAAAAAAAAAATTAACAATTTAAAAAATACAATGACTCTGGCCAATATTTCTATGATTCAGTTATTCCATCTCATCTAAAAAATACAGTTCAAATAAAACATGTCTAGACACACACATCCACACATATATATATATATATATATATATATATATATATATATATATATATATATATATATGTATATACATACATATGTACACACCCACACACAGACACTTACACGCTCTGGTTTAGCAGACATTTAATTCTATCATGAATAATTTTTATTCTTTTCCAGGAGATGGAGCAGGTGTTGGTAAAGGTAGGACTATAGCAGGCATGATTTTTGAAAACTATCTCAAAGGAAGAAAACGGGCAATTTGGGTCTCTGTTTCTAATGATTTGAAATATGACGCAGAAAGAGATTTAAAAGATGTAGGGGCTTCAAACATTGATGTTTACTCTCTTAATAAGGTAAGATGTTATTAATCTCTTGTCATGATGCACAATTTAACCTTTAGGGTGGGTAATACTCATGAAGCTAGATGATGCGGTGGTGCAGTTATAGCCTCGAGTGCCCTGTGTGCTAAATACTTTTTACGTCCTATGGCTTATCATTTTCTTCTATTCTACATTTTTTTAGCCGTTTTCCATCTTCCTTTTGAATCCGGACTGTGGACCGGCACTGGTGGAGTTAAAAACTTTTCTTTCCTTTTTTTATTATTATTAATAACTTTTAGTTGTCACCTTATATTTTTACTGGCACATATTTTGCATTTTCTGTTTGTTTTTTTACCAATTTAGGAAAATGCCTTCCTACAAGCCGAAGTGGAGCATGTGTTGCAATTTTCTCTCCAGTTTTTTTCCATCGTCTCTCTTATTAATTCTAATTGGAATTTAGAAAATGATATTTTTTTAATCTTGTGCTTATACGGGCAATAGCTATTATATAATGCCATGCCCACCAGATGTAAAAACATTTTCTTGTATCATTTTAATGATTTCCTTATAGAATCTATGGAAGAAAGCATCATGTCATTATTACTCCTTCATTGTCTATAGCCCCCCCTAGATTTTGTATGGTCCACGGCTACTTTGGTCTTAGTTTTTTCCCTTTCCAATTTGTTCCAACATCTACCATGTCAGGTTGATGGAAAGTAGATAGCATCCACACTTCTCTCCTGTCACACCATTCTAGAACTAATAATATCCCAGAAGATGTTCTAAAAGATATTTCGTCTTTCTTTCTCTATTCGTGGCATCTGTTTTCTATTTTTCCTAACGGTGCCACAGGCATTTGTTGCTCTCGACTTTAGCCAAAGAAACAGATCTGGGCTGCTATACCAGTTATCAACAAAAAGAGTGTGACCCTTTTCTAGGTAAGGCTCAATCAGAGTTGCCACATCTCCAGACACACCAAGATCGTGGTTTATTATGTCTGTTACAGATCCAGCCTAAATTATAAAATCAAGTATAAAGCCGGTGACTGAATCACATAAAACAAACTATTTTATTCCGAACCTGCTTCTTTTCGATGGAATGTACTGCTTTATTTTTAATCTGCCTTTGAAAAGTAATAAACTTTTGTCTATCTCCAAATTTTGAAATGGGTAAAAACTAGTTTTAAAAATATTTCTAAAATGTTTCACTATTTTTCTTATTTTTATCAAAACATACCCACCATGTGGTGCTCCTCTATCATGAAAATGTAGCAATCTCATAATAATTAAATATCTATCACGGGATATTAGATCATGAAAAATAGGCGAATACAATAATTTATCTTTTATTTCTGACCATCAAAAATGTTGTCGCAATAAAAATATATAACTCATTTATTGTAGTAGGAATCCATCGTTTTAGCCTTGATTTTGGTTTGTTAACGTTCATTGATTCAAAATATAAATTTGTTTGGCCAACAATATAATTCATTATGTCATTATTCAAAAATATACTAAATATATTAAAAATGCTATAGCCGTCAAAAGTAACTTTTGGGCCAGATAGGTTTTTATCAAATGGATGTTTTTTTAGGAATAATTCTTCTATTTGTCCCAATAAGCTCACCGTTTTGTTTTTTTTGAAGGCAGTTCAACTTCATCTTCATCTGATGTTTCGTCTGATGATAATGCTCTCGTAGTTTGCATTCCACTAGTCCCAGGTGTTTCACCTATAGAATCATTTTGAGATAAATCTTCGGAACCCTCGTCATCCGAAGAAGACTCCGCTTCACTTTCGCTCACACCCGCCAAAAGTTCTAACAATTCTTGTTCAGAATAATATTTCTTAGACATATTGACACACAACTGTTTACTTGAAAGCACAAAATATACTGTAGAAATATGCAGGGTAAATTCTAGGTAAAGGGAAATAAAGGGTTTGGGCAATACAAGAGGGGAGGGAGGAGGTATACTTAAAGGTAGCTAGAGTAGCAAATAAAGGTGGCTAAATTGATGAAAATGAAGCTCTATGCCCCCTATCGACTTTGAAGGACAATAAAGCTTCTATAAACAGTTAGCGTTAGTAGAAGGATTCGTACAATAGCTCATAGCAGCCAAGCCCAAAACAAGCTGAACTGATACATTACTCCGTAGCACCAGGAGCACTCCTCCCTCTGGACTATTATATCAGTCTGTAGCACCCGGGCACTCCTCTCTCCGGACTATTATATCAGTCCGTAGCACCCGGGGCACTGCAACCCCCGGACTGATATATCAGTCCGTAGCAGCCTAAGGGTTAACTTTGCTAGTTGGCTCTTAGTCAATATCCAATTGAATATCTCGAAGCTGAACAAGCTACCACTATGGCTCACTATATGTTTAATTAGAACAGACTCCCTATTGGAAATTGTCTCAGAGAGCTCTGATCAGGCGTAGGTCCTGACCACACTGAGAGGTCAAGTTAGCCTAAAAATAATATTTTACTTTGTTGGCTACTCGATTGTTTACCTACCAACATAATTAATTATGAAAATATGTATTATATAAACAACATTTGTAGCTGTATGTGTAAAACTCGCAATTTATGATGAAAAATTACCAACAGTTATTATGAAAAATCATTTATCTGATATTACAAGTTTCTGAAGATAACCTTCCATAATTGTTATCATTATGCTTTAATATGATCTGGAGTGGGCCCACAGGTGAACATATTATTATTTTAAATTAATTGAGGACATGAAACAATCTGCAATGTCAAATTCCATACTTCTGGTGAATTCTTCACTAGCTGTGACTTAATTTCTGCTTTTCTCTTGGCCAAATTCATATGCTTTTTAATCATGATAGATTTTTAATGTTACTAGCTGCACCATGCTACACACTGCTTTGCCTCAGTCTGGTTAAATGGTTAAAGAAACAAGAAGCATATATATATATATATATATATATATATATATATATATATATATATATATATATATATATATATATATAGGGATTGTCTGGTAATTATATTATCTCAAACAATAAGTTTGCATTTATTCAATACTTATCCCATTCCAGATGTGTTATAAATGTTTCATCTTTGAGTTTCAAAATTTGAATTGTGTGTTCAATGGTAAATTCAAAGCGAAATGAGCAGTTCTTCCACTAGGTAGCAATGTCACAGCTATTCCAGGCAGCACTAGTGCTATGTCATTTTGGTATCGAATTACTGCCAGGATTGATCTAATTAAGAACATTTTACGTGTTCCTCCTGGTGCATCTACGAAGAAGGTTTCTCTCCAGTAAACATATTTTCATTCAAGCATTAGCTCAGGAATATTGTTGAAAAATAACCATTAATGTTGTAACTTTGTTCACAATAAAATTCTACATTAAAATATGACACAATTCTACCATCTGGGATACATAAATAATTTGAGGCCAGACTAAACACCCATTCCTAGTGGATCAATTTTGCTTATTTTCATAATAAATCTTTTATTATTAGGTCTGGGTGAAATTTAATTTAGTGTTTATTGTACATTTCTCACAAATATATATTATTTGAGACATTTCTGGTCACTAAAAAATTTGTTTCAGTTGAAGTATGCCAAAATATCATCAGCAGTCAATGGTAATGTTAAAAGAGGTGTTATTTTTTCTACATATTCAGCTCTCATTGGCGAATCATCTCAATCAAATGGAAAATACAAGTCTCGATTGAAGCAGCTCATACAGTGGTGTGGAGATGATTTTGATGGATTGGTATCCTTTTTTTTTTTTAAAAAAAAAAAGAATTTCTAAAATCAAAAGGGATTCAATAATATATCTACCTATGTGTGACATCGAACATAATAATACAGGGTGCGCCAGAGAAACTTACTTATTTGAAAAAACTACTGCGTGGCGAGTTGGGTGGGTAGAGGGGTGGGAGGGAATCTGGAGGGGGAAGTCCCCAAGTTTCTCCCCAGCATTCGGCTCGCAAACATGCAGAAGCTCTGGGAATTTCTGACACCACTGTTCGACGTATTCTCTATGAACATCTCATAGAAATGAACCTTAGGGACGTGTGGTTTCAGCAAGATGGAGTCACTGCACACACAGCACGAGGCCCAATGAATCTGTTGCGACATTTCCCTGGCCGCCTCATTTCTCTTAGAGGCGATATCCCATGGCCGGCACGCTCTCCAGATTTGGCCCACTCCCATAGCTCACTAACATACCGATTGATATGCTGTGAAGAGTGGAGAAGATCTTCAGAAATCGACTAAATCAGTGTATGCACAATGGGGGTCATCATTTAAGCGATGTCATTTTCAAGACTATATTAAGAAAAACTTGGGACTTTTCAAATAAAAAAAGAATTGAAACAATAATTGAAGTACTAAGTTTTTATTAACCTTTCAAATAAGTAAGTTTCTCTGGCGCACCCTGTATAAGACATAGTATACAGGGTGTATTGCAAGTTAATGACAATCCTTCATTGGGTGAAACTAGACAGAAAATGTAGTTTAACTCCACCAAACAGACATTTCTATCTCACGCCATTCCAGACATATGTCGTTCTAAATGTTCTTTAGAAAAAGCCGTGTTTTTTGTCGTACAACTCAAATTTTCTCTGCTTGTATACATTTTTTTTTTTTTTTTAACGAGTCATTACATTTCTGAAATCAGCATTAAATTTGCTTTAAGGGCAACGCACATTCAAAGTACACAATTATCTCCTTCAAACCGTAATATCAATTCAAAAAGCTTCTGGTTAGCGACAACATTTTGAAAATCGCTACTATTCCAAAAAAAAATCCTACAGACTGCCGAATCTCACAAAAGTTGTAAAATTTAATCAGCTTTCCAGTGGTATACTGAGAATATCTCTCAATTTCATAATGTTATTGGAATTCTAGATTGAAAAAAATCAAATAAATAAAAGTAATATTATATTTATATTTTTGATATTATCAGATATAAATGCAAATTATTCATGAAGAAAAGGATATTTAATGATTATAGTAATTCTTTCATAAATGCTGAATAAAAAAAAAAAAAATACATCATTCGTTCTTACAACTGCCCTCCTTGCAGAACACGCTGACGACTCCTAGTCACACTGCTGCTGTAGTCTTTTCAATCTCATCATGGTTAGCTCTCATTTTCACATATAATTTGCAAATCCTTGTGATCATGTGGTTTATGTCCAAAATGGGTTCTTTGTAGACTTGCAACTTAAGCCCTAACATCAACCGACGTCAGATCAAGTTTTCTGGCCAGCCAATGCACGGGGCCAAATCTCCCAATCCATACTGAATTCCGTACTTTTATCGTTCTGAAGAAGGTCATAAAAACAATTGAATTTAACCGCCCAGGTAAAAAAACTGGCTGTATGATATACTGCCCATAGACGTCTAACCAAACGTTCACACTGAAATGATACTGGACGTGGTGTTTCTCATACCATGTTATCTTATTATTTATAACGAACTTGCTCAATGAACATTATGGTGGAAAACGCATTGGGAGATTTATACCTGTGCATTGGCTGGCCGAAAACCCTGAACTGACATCGCTTGATTTTTACATGAGGTGTTGCAAGGACTAAATCAGCAGTGTGACCAGGTGTATTCAGTGTGTTCTGCAAGGAGGCCAGTTGTTAGTACATTTATCATTTTCGATGTATTTTTTCTTTCTTTTTTTTTTTTTTTTTTTTTTGTTTATTCAAATTTTCTGTAAGACTTCCTATAATCATTAAATAGCAATTTCATTAAGAATAATTTTCATTTATTTCTGATTATATCACAAAAATAAAAATAATAATACTTTTATTTATTTGATGTTTTTTCACTCTAGAATTTCAATTACATTATGAAATTGAGGAATAATCTCGGTTCTGAATATACCGTTTGAAAACTGAATAAATATTACAACTTTTGTGAGATTCTGCAGTCTGCAGTATTTTTCTGGAAGAGTATTGATACAAGAAAACACTAGTTTACATGTCAGAAAAAGCGCAAGAAAGCATCAGAGTTGGCAGGTTACCGCAGATCTACAGTGGCAGATTGAATCAGATGGGGGTGTCTCCCCAGACCTGGCACCTCAAATTATTTTCTGCTCAGACTCTTGAAAAAAATGTCTTAATTTTAATTAAAAATGCCCGTTTTTTTTTTTTTTTTTTCTTTTTTTTTTTTTTTTTTTTTTTCTTTTTTTAAATAATGAAGTGAAGGATAACTGATTAAAGTCCAAAGAAATCCTAGGGAACTATATTGAAAAATGTTAATATTTTTGTTCTACTCTGCAACTGGTTTCTTACTTGGATATAGCAATTATTGAATCCATGTTACTTGTTTAAAACATATCTTAAACTTCATTTTTGAAATGTACTTTCTATGAAGTATGCAATTTACTTTCAATGTTATTTTTCCTTAATTATAAATGTAGATTGTTTTTGATGAATGCCATCGAGCAAAAAACCTTTGTCCTGTTGGCTCTTCTAAACCAACAAAAACTGGTCTTACTGTACTGGATTTGCAAAATAAACTTCCAAAGGCAAGAGTTGTGTATGCCTCTGCAACTGGGGCATCTGAGCCTCGCAATATGGCTTATATGACTCGGCTTGGTATATGGGGAGAAGGTAGCCCTTTTCCTGATTTTAATGACTTCATATCAGCAGTTGAAAAGAGGTTACTTTATTTGATTTTGCTTATAACATATTTATTTTTTATTGGGCTGTTAGATTGTTATTTTACCACTTTTTTTTAATCATATGTAGAGGTGTTGGGGCCATGGAAATAGTTTCAATGGACATGAAACTAAGAGGAATGTGCATTGCAAGACAATTAAGTTTTCATGGTGTGGCCTTTAAAATTGAAGAAGTCCCTTTAAGTGAAGACTTTATAAAAGTATATGACAATTCTGTTAAACTTGTAAGTATCTTTTTTATTATCTTTCAATTGTTTTAGTACTTTTGTTTTCTGATTTCACTTATGAATTTTCTTTGATTTTGGCTTTCTTTTATTTTCAAAGTGGGTTGAAGCTATGCACAAATTTCAAGAAGCAGCTGAATTAATTGATGCTGAAAATAGAATGAAAAAAACTATGTGGGGACAATTTTGGTCATCACATCAGAGATTTTTCAAATATCTCTGTATTGCAGCAAAAGTGAAATATGCTGTAGCAACTGCAAGGTGAGTTTTCAATTAAAAATGTTTTTCCTCCACGATCTAATGTATATTTCTTAAATAACTGATGGACCAGAGTTATGTAGGTTATATCATAAAAACTCTAGGAGCCATTAAGGGGTAATTCTACCTTGACTAAAAACAAGGAAATTTCCTTAATTTCAACAAAATTCAATTTATAACAAATTTATGAATCAATAGTTTTTCCTTCTTCATGTCTGATCCTTTATCAAGGATCTTGCAGTACTAAAACAAAAGTTGTTTTAATTCTTTGAAAACAAACTGGCTGAGAAATGGAGAGATGCTGTCTAACAAATGGAAACTCCCTTTTTACCAGAGCAATAACCACCAGGCTGGAATTCTTAACCTTGAACAAAAAACCGAAATGCTTTTGAAAGAAATCTAGTAATGTATCTAAGATTTTTAAAAAATATGTTTTTTCATAAAAACGGTGAAAAATAATTTGTTTTAGATGAGTAGATCATACAATCTTCATATTTTCATCGATCAGAAATAGTACTTCATACCTTACTTGAAAATGGCATTAGGAATCTACACTTAAAATTTGGAGTTGATTGGTTGGAAATAGAAGGCGCTAGTTGGTCGCCATCTTATAGAACATAGTTTTGAGAGAATCCCCTCAATTAAATCACAGATTAATTCACTCAATTTAGAAATTGTATTCCAACGATTCAAATTAAGAATTAGTTCACTTTTTCCTGAGATTCCTAACCTTAAATTTCTAATTGGAACAATCTTGTCTGCAGTTAGCCAACAGTCAAAGTTATAAGTGTCTAAGAGCTGCTGGTTATCCCTACCAATTGCTTCTCCATCAGTACTCCTTTCTTTCATTTCTGCTTTACTTTTTTTTTTCTCCTCCCCCTTTTCCATGTGGCTTTTTAGAAGAGGAGTTAGTAAGAGCGAACATCTGAGGAAAACCCTCCAAATGAATCCTGGATCTGGTAGACAACTCAAAGTGCTTTAAAAAAGATCAAGTTACTCGCTCTTTCTTTTTAACTCCCTGTTCCATAGACTCTTTTGATCCAGGTGTTTATTAGCTGATCAAACCTCTACTCTGGTTGGAACAGAGGTTCCCTCAAGGCTACCCACAGCTTCCCTTTGGGGGTCCTTCAATGACCTCACAATTGCTTACAACTGCTCATCATGACTTCACTTTTAGGCAAATAATCGACCTTTTTTTCATATAATCACTTTTGGATTTCAATTTCCAATAGTTAAGAAAGTATTTAAGCATATAAAAAAAAATATTGACAAAAATATAAAGGTATTATTAACCCTTAAATAAACAAAACCATGAAATAGCCCTTCCAATTTTTTTCTTCGTCCACACCTCTAATAAAATATAACATATTTTAGGCCAACGGCCATTTATTTTAAGAATTATTTTAGGCCAACATATTTTAAGAACAAGAGTTGAAAACAGTGAGATTGAAAAATTACCAAAATCACTGTTTTCTTCTTTTTTTCCAAATGATGAATTAATTTCAATTCATTGCTATGTATAATAAAATATTTTATTTTAAGGGAAGCTGTGAAATGTGGAAAATGTGTTGTCATTGGTCTACAGTCAACTGGTGAGGCACGAACTTTAGAACAATTGGAGCGAGATGATGGGGAATTGACTGACTTTGTTTCTACTGCTAAGTATGTTTGACCTTTATCTTTTATTTCTTAAATTATATAACAATAATAATACATATTATATATTTTTCAGAGGTGTTTTACAATCCCTAGTTGAAAAGCATTTTCCTGCTCCTGATCGAAATAGAATAAATCAGCTGATTGGAATTGAGAATAAGAAAAAGATATATGTTGCCAACAATGTTATTAATAATGAAGCAGGATCATCTAGTGGAAAAAGAAAACCTGGTATGCTATTTGCTTAAATTGATTTTGTCCAATATATTATCTATAGCTCTAAAGTTACAGACACTCTCAACATTCCTTGGCCATTTAATTTATTCCATTAGGATATCTAGTGGTTGCCACCCTTTCTAAATTCTCATGATAAAGTAGAGATCTATTTCAGCAAACCCCTCACTAAAGTCAATCCACCATAGGCGGATTCTAAAGTAGCACCTGTGTGGTGCTAGTCTGATGTGCTCACCACTCACCTGAAGATGCTCTATATCTATTCATATACTTCCACAATGGTTACTTAAGTGTTAACTTTGGTCTTCCTCTGCCTCCTGGCACTTTCATTGCTGACGAAGGCTACCAAAGAGTAGCCTAAATGTTCTGAATATAGATTTTTTTTTACAAAAATCGTGTTGAGGTTTTTTTTAGCCGAATCCCAACTATTCCATTTGTGCTAATCACCTCGACGGCTAACTATCTAATCTCCATGATAAAGTATATAGAATAAATCAATGGGAAGGTGAGAGAGGGACAGCACAAGTTGGAAAGAAATACATACAATGAAACTTGTTCCTTCTTTTCATCTGAATACATATAAAAGTGAGGAGCCTATTTAACAGCTCAATATCTAAAAAAACAACAACAACAACAAAAACATTTTGAATAATCTACCAGTTAAGATTTTGTTGATTATTTTTTTTTTTTTTTTAGTTAGACAAGCTGCTGCAAGGGCAGTAAAACGTGTGCGAGCAGATTCCTCTGCTAGTGATTCTGATATTGGTTCTACTTCTGGTTCAGAGTTCAAACTATCTCTATCAGATTCTGCAGACAGTGAATTTCATTCTGAAGAAAGTAACTTAAGCAGTGATTTCAATCCATTTGATGACGACAGTGACAGTGAAGGTATAGTTATCCCATTAGTTATGGCACTTTTTTTTTTTTAAATGGAGCATCAAATGTAAGGGCTATTAGTGCTGGGCTTGCTACAGGTTGCCATCCTTGTGGAATATGTAATATGGTCTTCTGTGGGTTGGGGTCACCCATCCAAGTACTGACCATGCTGACCAAATCTGAAATTTAAGCTGAGTAATTTTAGTGAAGTAACAATAAAAGAAATAATGCAGTTTCTGGAACTTATATTATTGATGCCAAACGTGAAAAGTTGTCCATAGAACATTTCTGGATGAAATGTTCCCTAAGACTGACACTCATCTTCTCGAGACAGGTTCGCAGAAATTTTGCAACAGCTGCATTTTTCCAACAACCAGCAAAGTGAAGGTGGACATCATATAAAACTGAATCTGTTGGGAGATGGATGGAAATATCCTAGGAAAATAACAAAATTACGCTTAAAGCCAGGAAAAAAAGGTGTGTAATGAATTGTGAAATGAGCTCTGCAAAGCTCTGTGCATCTTGGGCAAAATGAATTCTATGAGGCCCACACAATTCCGTGTATTCAATTCAGTGACCAATAAGCTAACAATTTGCAATAATGAAAATTTTTAATTTCTGTACTAAATTTTGGTGGGGAAAAAGTAGATCAAAACCCTGGGGGAACTAATATCGATTTTTAAATAATAAATTATGCGAATTTTGTGAATAGCATAAATATTTTTAACTCCGTTACTGCAGGTCCAAAGCCTGCATCAAAAAGGAGGATGGAAAAATAAATACGCGACCTTCAGAAAAGTATGCCACACCCATGGACAGTATTGTGTTGCGGGCTTACCGCACCTACAGATTGGTATATCAGGTCAAGTTGCAGCACTCTCAGGAGTAATTAAGTTATTAATGTATTAATAATTGTTATTTGTCATTTTCAGTTAATTAATCGACAATTAACAGTTAAAAATTGACGTAAAATCATGTTCAAAATAAGGTCATCCTCCATTCATAAATAATTCCTGCTTTTGGGTTATTGTCTACCACTTGTTGTCACACTTCTTCTTGCAGTTTATTTGTGGCGGATAATTTAATATCCAACTTCCTGTACTCCTGATGTGACACTTCAACTCAATTATCCTCAAAATTCAGTAACAAATTTGCATTTGTATGGATCATATTCTGGAATTAGAATTCTAGAATTTTAGGAAACCTGTATGTAAATGGACCTCTTGAGTTCATTGTTCCATTATCACTATCTTCCTAATTTATTTACAAAATAAATTATGACTATGAGGAAATTAATTCTCTCCAAAAGTTTGAATTACATTTTCACTATATCCTACTACTATATTTGGACTAAAATTTAATCCCAGTTTAGTGAAAGAGTAATCATACCTTTCCTTTGACCTGGGCTGTAGCTGATTCAGTTCCATTTGTCGAATTTAATATTGGATTGTTATAACTACAGCAAGTAAGCAATTACTAATTGATAGTAAAAAGTAATGAATTAACAAAGATTAGATAACTACTTGTTTGAAGTTGTAGTTGTTATACTAACTATAGGTGTGCCGCGAACAAAAGAATCAGGTAGTGCGCAAGTGCTGCCACCTGCCCTTGTGGGGGAAGGCCTAGCTCCCCTCCAGCCATGCCCCGTCTGGTTCATTTGTTTGCGGTCACATTTTACAAATTTGATAGTGGTTATTCAGTACAACTAGTTAACTAATATTTATTAGATTAAAACGTAGTTAATTCTGTCCTATCCTTTAATAATTATAAGACTTCAGTATGGATTCATCATTTATTAATCAAGCATTTATCCAAGTAAAAAATACTTTAAAATAGCTCACTCCATAGAACAAGTGTTCTGTCTGATCATAACAATGTCAGATGAATAGCAACCTTCTTGGTGTTGATTATGATATGTATATTATATAAGAAATTATTTTATTTATGGATTCAGAAAGCAAATAAGTAGCATCAGATATAATTTTGTAATTACATTATAAATAAATATTAAAGTGAAATCTTGCATTTATGAGTATCACTGTGTTGTTTTCTTGATTAGCTTTTCTTTATGTTTTGCTGACAAGAGAATTACCCTGGATGCTCATTTGTTATTTATCTATTGTCTTAGTTAATTACTTGATTTTAGTTTTGCCCAGACTGATAAGATTTCTTATGCATTGTTTGTAATCACTGTAATGCCTTTTTATAGGAAATAGTAGTTCTTTTTTATTTTATGACTTCTTATTTGCTAGACAAAGCATTTTTTTAGCCCTAAATCTAAAAGTTATCAAGACTATCTTTTACATCAACTCATCTGATAAAAATTGACTAAAATTTAATCTCTTTTAATCCAACACCTATCAATATTTTTGTGGAACTGTCTGCAAACTATATTTTGGTAGATTGCAAAACAGCAATAATTATTTACATTGACAAGTTAATTGAAAAAAAAAACTTATAATGTTCTAATTATTGTTTAGATCCATGGCTTTCAAGAAAAAAGAAAGGCAAACCTTCAAAACGCCCAGTAAAGAAAAAAATGTCAACTCAAGAAAAGATTGACTCTTTAATAATAAGACAAACTAAGGTCCAAAGCACAAATCATCGAGATCAGCCTGGTATTCCAGGACAGCTTGCTATAGAGAGGGCATGTAGTATGAAAGAAGAGCTCCTGAGAAAAATAGAAGAACTAGGTGAAAGTTTGCCTCCTAATACACTGGATCAACTAATTGATGAATTGGGAGGACCAGAGAATGTCGCTGAAGTAAGTATGGGCTTATAACACTGCTCAAATTGATAGTTTTGTCATTTTATTAGTTGTTATATCCTCTTGTCAGCAGCTTTAAATGTCTCCTCAGAACACAGAGGCTGTGGGAACAATACAATAATAAGGGACTTTGAGCTGCTTTAACCCTTGATCATGTGAGCACTCTGGATTTATTGTGACTTGTGCCCTTGTTCACTCTAAATCGAAGTTGCAGCTCCTCAAATAAAGCTTGAGGTCCTTGGGAGCATCCACTCAAGGGTGGTCTATTAGTCCCAATGTGTACAGGTGTCTTCTTAATGGTCCATGTCCTGTAAGGAGTCCTCCTATTCTTTTTGCCAGTTGAAATTGCATTTTGCCTTTTACCTTGACAGACTGACAAGTAGCTTATTCTACTTCATACCTGACCTAAATTATTACACTGCTTTATGATTTCTTCTAGCTCGAAGTATTAATTTCCTTCCTGGTAAAGCATTTTGATATTCCACAAATGAGCTCAGGGCCCTGAACAGGTTCCTCTAATGCCTTCTTGGCGAGTTCATTTAAGTTTTCATTGCCAGCAATGTCTTCAAGTCCCAGTATTCACATAAATATGTTATATCTGTCCAGGTCTTATGAACAGTCCATGACTAATTTATAAGAGCAGCTATGTGATTCTAGTACCTTCAGTGCAGCTTGACTATTTACTTGTTTATATAGATGTTTTGCCCTTTCCCCGGATTGATTTTTTAAGGTTATCTCAAACTGCAATTTAGATTGAATCTACTTTTGACTGAAAATCAATGATATATGACTCAAGAGTGTTTGGGGTGTTTTTTTCTTTTACCCCTTTCAATTTTAAAACAGCCGTCTTTGTACCAGACTATTGAGCCACTCCGGAAATTCTCCTGCCTTTCCTTCTAAACACCTTTTAAAATTCTCTTGGATTGGTATGCCACCCTGAATTTTTTGTGAAAGTTGCCTCAAATTTTTTAACATTCGAATGTTCTTGTCCGACCAAGTGAGATACTGTTCATTCCCTTTTAATTTTTCCAAAATCATGGGTTGTCCCTTTATCTTCTCCTTTCTCTTATTCAGGTGGAAGGCGCTGATTAACAAGTATGAGAGCTAAAGTGATCAATAATAGGAAAATATTTTAGAGAAGCAAAATTCCATTTCAAAACTTTTAATTTGCTCTAAGTGTTCAGTATTCAAATAAACCTGCCATGCTCCATATTTCGCGCCTTTTGATTCCCCCCATCAGATTCAGTAAGATTAGCTGGTGGACTCACTCTACTATGGATGCTCGGTGAGTAAGCATCTCTTTTAATGGGATCTGTGACTGTAGATGTAGATATGTGAATATATGCTAATTTTTGACTTGCGATCAAACAATAAGGTTATGTTTACTTTCACAAAGATCATAAAACCAAAAAACTCTTGCTATGATGAGAGATATGTTTACTTGAGAAAGCTTGATAGAGTGACTACTATTGATTGGGGAGTGTTTGATGTAAACCCCCTCTGCATCATTCTATGACGTCATCACTTGACTCACCATGGAGGTTGCCTCCATAGAGTTCCCTGCTACCTCCATGCAGTTCAAATTCTGGGGACCGTTAAAGGTTCCAGGTCTCCATTAACTTTATTGACATCAAGATTCCTGCATGCACCATGTGCACCCTTTTATTGCAGATCATAGTTTTGGTCATGTCTGAGTAAACACAAAGCAGCCCGAGAGCATCATGGAGGAGGAGGAGGAAGAGAAAAGGCAGGCCCCACTATATAATGAACAACGCAGTGAGTAAACACAATTTCATCACCACAAAGACTACAGCAGACCGCCTGGAGCCAGTTACGAATTTATTATCTAACAACCCCTCATCTTCTTTCCTCTTCTCATTCCCCTCCTCAGTATTCCTGCCCCTCTTAACTTTAGCTTTAGGGGAGATGTTTCCCCCCTAAGGTTGTTTGATTACTGAAGCAACATATTCTTCTATCTTCACTGCTGAATTGCCTTGTAGGTGTCTCATCCCTATATGATGGAGCATAAAGCCTCCATGTGTCAATTTAAATTTCTTAGAGTTTTGAGATTTCAGAATTGTAAGAAGCTTGTTATCCTCTTTATTGCTTTTATGAAGATTAAAAATGATATTTCTTTGAGGAAGGTATTTTCCCTCTAAGAATTTGGTGCCTTGTCACTAAAATAATTGAGGGACATTTTGTATGGTCCATTAGCTGTGTGTTGGTTGACACAGTTCATGTATATTCACACAGTTATACGTGTAATTCTATAGAACTTTACTCTCAAATCCCTGTCAGGATCTCCACTGTTTTTTTTTGTTTGTTTTTTTTTCCCCCAAGGATAGCCTCCTACACCAGCTTGGATTGCTTACCTTCAATTCTAGCTATATGGTAACCCATAGGTAACCCCTTCCATGACTCAACAGTATGAAGGATGTGATACACAATCAGCAATATCCCGAGTCCTAACTTCTGACCAGTTGTATTAAAGTGCTCAGTTTTGCTGTTTTAAAATCTACTTCTGGAGTAGCTTTATTCAAATGATTTCTCGTCCCTCTTCCTTCAGATCTACTCCTTCTTTTTGATATTTGCTTACCCTCAAGATCCTTACACTTAATAGCAGTCTCCTCCTCAGGGCCGCCACATGGGGGGGGGGGACCGGGTACAATTGTCCCGGGCACCGTGGGGGCCCGAGCCGATCCTCGCTAATTGGAAAAAAAGTACCGAAAGTGACCTTTGCAGCACCGATTGTCGGCTTTTATTCTCATTTTGCTCAAAACTGAAGATGAAAATAATTTTAAAATGCCCAAAGTTCTATAGCAAAGTACTAGAATTTTCATTCTGGCTGTGAGAAGTGGGGGCCCGTGATCTGGTCCCGGGCCCGGCTCTGAGATGTAGCGGCCCTGCTCCTCCTCCACTAACAGCCTAACTTCCTGCACATTTTCTAGCTTTTATAAAAGCTCTGACCATGAGCTAGGTGCTGGTATTTTTTATGTTTCTGATTTTATATGATACTACAGCATACCATTCTTCTTCTTTCATAAACATGTTGAATCTTCAGTAATTCATTTTTTGTGTGTTGTTAAGAATCTCCCACCAGTTCCAACATCAAAGAAACTTCAAGAGTCATGTTATGGTTGACAATAATCGAACTACAACTTTAATAACAGAACAATTAACGTATAAATATGTCTTACTGCAAGCTCAAGACAGGAGCTTTCGAAATCTGTTACAGAACTTTCTGTGACAGCACCCAAGTTTACAAGGGTTCAAAATTGGAAGGAATGAACTATAATTTTGGACAACAGGGACGGTACTCTTCTTTTAGGGGTTGCCTAAAAACATATTGGATAGAAGTAATAACAATTTCTCTGACAATTATGTATCCTCTATTTGTACAGGGGTAAAATAATATGCGCATCTTTGCCATATGTGTGTATTCAGGTGTAACATAAATCTGCTCTATTTATTTAAACAACTCTAATAATCTTAAATATTTCTTAAGGATCAAATTAACAATTTTTAGCTTAGCTTAAAGAATTGAGAAAAAAAAATATTTGATTGTAATTTCATTTTTATAAGAAGCTTGATATTTTTTTCAGATGACTGGAAGGAAGGGAAGGGTTGTGCAGACTGAGGATGGAATTCAGTATGAATCCAGATCTGAAGTTGATGTACCGCTAGAAACATTGAATCTTACTGGTAATCGCAATGTTTTTGTACTCATAGTTCATGCCTAATATTTGTCACAATACTATTTGTAAAAATGATATGTTAAAGTTGATTTTAAATCAAAAGTCAGATTTGAATATTCTTTATTATAGAGGCAGTTTTTTAAAAAATATTTTCAATCTTTGAGCTTAAAAATAAATCAGTCCCATATCAGACCACAAGAGCCCAGATGGGCAGATACTGAAGAGGTATCTGATTCTTGACCATAAAGCACATTTGGTATATAGTATGTTCAGTACTTTTGCAAGTACCCGTTAATAAATTAACTAAAGGGTGTGTGGACCTAGGGATGGTCTGGGACCCCAAATCCAACCCATGAATGAAGACACTAGAAGATAAAATCTTTAATGTGCTAGGGTTTTGAACTCAGGTCCTCCAGCATATTAATTGGGTGCTGTATCGCTGAGCTAACCTCATCCCAATCTTTGAGCTTAAAATCAGTTAATTTTTTCACATGTCACAACTGGCTACAAGGAGCTAGAGATGAAGTTTTTAATTTCATTTTTAGAACATTCATGTTTTGTTTTCATTTTCCTTAATTTATATATATATATATATATATATATATATATATATATATATATATATATAAACAAACAAACAAACAAACAAACATGGTTGATCCTTTCTCTTATTATAATAATGGGGAAAGAATTGTCCTATATTCAACCTTTATAGATTTTTACTCTTCTGAGGATTCCATTACGATAGTAAATAGGAAAACTTGGTTTGGAATAGAATCTATATTGAATAATAGCTTAGACCTTCAAAGGTTCAAGAGCAATAACTTTTAATTTACCAAACCTGAGTCGAGGGGATCCTTGTCTTACCCAGTGGTTAAATGATAATAAACTAGCTAGCTATTACTTACTTTGTGACTTACCTATTTCAGAGAAACAGAGATTCATGGATGGATTGAAAGATGTTGCTATTATATCTGAAGCAGCGAGTTCAGGAATATCTCTTCAGAGTGACCGCAGAGCAAGAAATCAACGAAGAAGAGTTCATATTACTCTTGAGTTGCCTTGGAGTGCTGACAGAGCCATCCAGCAATTTGGTATATATTTTGTTTTCTTATTAAAAACTGGTATTTATGAAATGATCTTTTTTCATTGAATTTGCAATCACAAGATAATTGATTGTTTTGAAAATTTCTTGGTACAACAGCTCTCATTTATTTTATGATGCAAAAGTAGCTACTGTAAGTAATTTATAACAAAAATATAATAATAATAAAAAAATAAAATTAATTAGGTTTTAGGACAATTATATTATATTCTACAAAAATGAGAAAAATTGTCCATATTGTATTCTTAATAAACCAAAATTTATTGAAGAAAACATTGATTTACAATCATAATAAAGTGAACTAGTCTATATAATTTCTAATTTTCTCTTCTTGTAATCTATTAAAACCAAGATCTGTTTAATAACTATAGAAAAACATATTACATGAGTTTTTCGCTTTCAGGCGTGCCAACTGTATCCTCAAAGTCTGAAAACATTTACTTTTAAATTTTACTGAGGTCAAATGAAAACTAAAAAAAAATGCTAACTAAATAAACCGATTATCCCTCTCATGTCTCTGATTTACATCTTTGGATATAGCATGTTTTTAGCGCGGTTCCTCCCTCCTTTCATAGGGAGGAACCCCGCTTATAAGCTTGATCTCATAAAACAATCAGGAAGTGCCAACTAGAAAATTTTGCGTATCAGAACCCCTAGAGACAGAAAATAACTGTGGTTCAAATTTGTATATATATATATATATATATATATATATATATATATATATATATATATATATGTATATATGTATATATATGTATATATATATGTATATATATATATATATGTATATATGTATATATGTATATATGTATATATATATATATATGTATATATATATATATATATATATATATATATATATATATATATATTTGTCTGTTCGCTCATTTCCGGCCCCCTAATGGTCCGATTTTGATGAAATTTGGTACAAAAATCGTTCGTCTAATTTGAAAGGTCAAGTTCGTTAACCAGCAGAATCCACCCACCGGAACATGGTTTTTGGAGCAAATGTCACGCGAAAAAAATCGTTCCGCTTACTTAATATGCTTGCAAGTACTCTTTTTATAGGCTTCTTAGCCTAGGAAAACGAATGAAACCATTCTTAAGGCGATAGCTTTAACCGTTTTCGAGAAAATTGGAAAAATAGTTGCTGAATAACGTTTTTGGTTTGGCTACTTAAAATTATGGGATTCAGTTGATACATTTTTTGCATGTTCGAATTTTATCAAAACTAATATGTTAAAATTTTGGTTACGTTTGGAGTTACGGAAGTATTAGAATAAAATATTTTATTAACGAGACATGAAAAGTTTTGGGAACTTCGTATACTTTCCCTAATATCTCGAAAACGGTTGGGAATATTCGTAAACGGAGGGTTACCATACAAAAGCTTACTAAATGTTCTACAAAAATGATTCTGAAACAATTTTTGATTTGGCGATGTCAATCGGAGAAATAAGTGCATACACTTTGATGTAATTGATTTCGTTTATTCGAACGGTTCTTTTTTATTCCTTGTTATTTTTTCATTGCTTATAGTTGGATAATGTATTTTACAATAAAACAGATTAATTAAAATAAGAAAAACAATTCATTGCTAGAAATATATCAGGCTGTACCGTATGAAATGTCAGTTTTGGATTTGCCGATTTCCTTCAAATGTCTCGAAACTGTCGAGGCTCCTACTCCGAGTTCTTTGGCTTATTCCCTAGTGTTTGTAATTGTTTATAGTAGTCAAATGTATTTGTCAATAAAACAGGATACGTATAATTAGAAACATTATTTTATTTTTACGGAATCTTGGGATTCTCAGATGCCGAATGAATATCTATTAGGCCCCCTTCGTATATTTTCCTTAATATCTCAAAAACGGTTGAGAATCTAGTTAAGTGGAAGGTTACCATTAGAAAGCTTACTAAATGCTCCACAAAAAAGATTCTGAAGAAATTTTTGATTAAGTGATGTCAATCGGAGAAATGAGTGCATAAAACTTTTGTTTATTTGAACGGTTCTTTTTGTCTGTTTTTATTTTATAAATGCTTCTAGTAGGAGTAAAACAAGATAAGAAAATGGAAAAGATATTTATAATTTTTCACGAAAGATCAAAACAAACTAATAATTGTATCTACTCCTCTTTTTTTTTTGTCTCTGTTTACCTTCGTTTTTAATTGTTTGTTTTTTCTCAGTTTGCCTTAGTTTTTAATTGCTTGCTGTTATTTTGGTTTTACATTTTTCAATAAAACATGACAAGTAATTGAAAAGCGTGTTTTTATTTTGAATTGAATTTGAGAGTCTTGCTTTAGATTGAGGAATTTCTGCTTCTAACCTGTGGGTGTTAGCAATTTTCATGAAATAAAAAAAAAAATGTTTAGTTCTCTTTTAAGCTATGGATGAGAATGGATACATCTTAAGATGACGCAGTTCCTGCTGAAAGAGAATGGGAAAGAGAACACTCTGTGTAGGGTCAGACACCTGCCCGGGTCGAGCTACTAGGCAGGCTTCAGGTAGGCTTTTATTGCCCTTCATAAATCAAGATGCATCCTAGGAGAGTTGACAGATATTTTACCTGTAGGAAGTCGTGCAGCCAAATGCTATAGTAGAAATATTATTATATTTTGTGGTTGTATGTGGCGTAGTACATTAAAATATATAACACTACGTTCTAATTTTCTTGTACAATTTTATTTTGTTTCATTGCATTTAACACTAAAATGGATACGTTAGTAAAGCAAGTTAAGTCAATTAGATACATATTCGTAGTAGAGTCTTCGTAGAGCGAAATTTGGAACGGCGGAAAGAGTAATTCCCGCTTAGGATAGTTTCTTGTGCCTTGCCGACAATCTTGCTTTTCTTTGGAATATGTGTTTACATTAAGAATGATCTAAACAAAGTAATAACTGTTTGTATTCTACGTATTCAAAATTACACTAGGGATATGAATGGAACCGCGCTAAGATGATGCAGTTCCTGCGAGTCGGACTTTTTTATTATCTTGAAATGATCTGGTTTTTCTTTTTTCTGCAAATTACAGAATTACATTGTATTATTTTTGTTTAGGAAGAACACATCGAAGTAACCAAGTGAATGCTCCTGAATACATTTTCCTGATATCTGATTTAGCTGGGGAAAGAAGGTTTGCTTCTATTGTCGCAAAAAGATTAGAGAGCTTGGTAATTAATTTTGAATGCATTTTTCATATTTTATTTGAATGTTCTTCCTCTTTCAAATTATTGATTTTTTTTTTTTTTTTTTTTTTTTTTTTTTTGCATCTACTGCTAAGGTCATTAGCACCATTTATTGATTGACACACATTAAGTATTATTCAAAATGTACATAAGTGAATCTATTTTACTCCGAAAGCTGAATATTTACAATAAAAGTTCTTAATTTATTGACGAAATCTCTGAAAATTATTGCTGAAAGTAGTTGCTAGAGTGCTTTGATGGTAAACAAAATATTTTTTAATTGCATCTGTGGATAAAAATACAACCCTCTCCCCCCTTAAAAAATCATATTTGAAGGTGGTAGACATCAAATCTGCATTTTGACTTTGAAAATAGGTACAATTATGGCTGCCGCTGCCATTTCATCTCTAAATACTAAGCTAAACAAAAAAAAAAAACATGTGTTTCTTTATTTTTTGAGAAGTTTTTAAAAATGTAGGATAAAGAAAAAACGCCAACTTTTGAGCGGCTTGATGCTTAAAACTAAATTTCTTTGGACTGACAAATGACGCATCTGAAAAATCCCAATGAAAGCTACAACATTGGTCCTTTGCCAAATCTCTAACGGTTTAAAAGATATTTCAATTGCGGCTCACATATATGGGACACCCTGTATAGCATAAAATGTTTAGTCTTAAGATTATGACAGTGCCCTGAAAAAGATAACAAATATTTTGTATATATCCTTACATTTTGTCACTCATAATATTATGCATCAGAAAAATGTAAACTAAATATAATATATATATAGAATTAACTGTTCAAACTGCAATAAAATCTACATTGGAAAATCGGAGCAACTACATTGTAAATAAATAAAGCACCATACAAAGAATATTGAGAATGGTGAACATAAAAGAGCATTATCAAATCATTTAATCAAGTTTAAGTCTTTTGAACTTAATAAAATCAAAGAGTTAAGTGCTAGCCTCCGACCTATTAGGACGTGTTCAGTGCATTTTGTTGGTTGGGACCGGCTTCTGTAGAGGATTACTTTTTACAGGTAAAGAGGTTTGTTCACACTTTGGGTGCGGTCTCCCCCCTGAAAGGAAATACCCCAGACATTTTCTTTTATGAGCCACTGTCGGCTCGGGCAGGTAATGAGGGACTGATCCCAGACAATCTTTCAAACACTAAATAACTGTGGAGACAAAATGGGATCTAAAGGAAATACACCACGCACCTCTGAAAGTTCAGAAAAAAGACGAAGCGCGCTCATATCTGTGTACTAACTCCTTAGAAACATTACTGGAAGACATTTCAACTTTGGAACTGTTCAGGAAACAGTTCCTGACTTACATTAGAATCGCCGCAAAATAAAACTTCCTCTCCACTACAAGTTAAACAAATCGCCGTTCTTCACGCACAATAAGTTCTCGATATTACAAGATTTTGATCCAGAAGATCCATCTGCTCCAAAGGTTGCTCAACCTCCTCGAATTTTTATAAAAAATTTAAAAAACTTTGAGGCTCTTTGTTCAGAGCTATAAAATACTCTCGGCGCAAAACCGTTCACTTGCGTGAACAGATTGGAAGAGAACGGTTTTGCGCTGAGAGTATTTTTTAGCTCTGAAACAGAAGCACAATATCACATGTACCAGTTAAAAGACCAGCGAGCCCTGAGAGTGGTAATTTGCGGCCTTCACCACACTACCCCCATTGATGTAATTAAGGATGAGCTGTTGATTGAAGATTTCACTGCGAGACAGGTCATTAATGCCCGGAGGGGACCCGATGGATTAGAAAAAGTTCCTCTTCCTCTGTTCTTCGTAGATCTCGAATGAAGCAAAAACGTAGAAAAGGTTTACGAAATTCAGACAATTTTATACACTCGAGTTAAAATTTAAAAACCTTACCCCCGCAAAGATCTCGTTCACTGTAAATCCTGCCAATCTTATAGAAATACAAAAAACTTCTGTAGATATGCACCTAAATGTGTCAAATTCACAGGAACGAAAGCAGATCTTCCCCAGCTATGTCTGCACTGTGCCATCAGAACCATCCATCTAACTACAAGGGATGCGAGACTTACAAACAGCTGAAGAAGAAGCTGAACCCATCAAGAGGACACCCAGGAAAACAAATAAAACCACCTAAAGACCAGCCTCCACCATGAGAAACTTTTCCATCCCGATATGTAGACACAGGAACATCCTTTGTGAGAGCAACAGGAGGGCCCAAAGAAGAAAAAACATCTCCACTCCAAAATCTCGCATTCTTCCCTACCCACTGATCATGCATCGCCACCTCCTCCGAAAAATCCAGGTACTGGTGTGCCACCACATACTTCACATAATCCCATCCCTCATATACAACCACCCTCTTCCACTGATCTCACATCCATTCTCAATTCATTCCTTCCTGAATTCTGATCCATCATCACTCCTGTAGTAACTCTGTTGAACACAATCATCAAAACACTTGCCTCAATCCTATCGAAATGACATCCTTACCTGACTCCCTTCTGTCCATTCTCCTCTGGAATGCTAATGGTGTTCGAGAACACACTAATGAACTGACTGCCCTACTACATAACATGAAAATTGATGTAGCTCTCATAACTGAAACACGACTGACTAAGAAAAAATCTTTTTATGTGACGGGTTACCTGACATACCGAACTGATCATCCTGACACCAAAGCTCATGGTGGTACTGCCATTCTTATCCGAAGCACCATCTCTCATCACCCTTTCCCTTTAGAGTCCTCTGAATCTATCCAAGCTTCTGTTGTAAAAATAACCTCTTTCCCTACTTCTTTTACTCTCTGTGCCCTTTACTGTCCTCCAAACAAACCTCTACCCGAATCGGTATTCATAAATTTCTTTAACTCCTTAGATCCCTCTTTTCTCGTTGGTGGCAACTACAATGCAAACAACCTGCAGTGGGGATCAAGAATAACTAACTCCCGTGGTCGTTCGCTAATTTCTGTACTTTCCTCGAAATCCTGCTCCTCCATCTCCCCTAATTCCCCAGCCTACTGGCCAACAGATACGAATTGAATTCCTGATCTCATAGATTTCTTCATGTCCCTTGGACTTGGCTCAGTTCCCTCCTCAATCACATCTCTAAATGACCTCCCCTCTGAACACACACCTCTACTTCTCTCCCACTCTCTTCGGCCCTTAACCAAAGCAACTCCTCCCTCCCTTGTTAACGGAACGATTGATTGGAAGCTTTCCTGGTCTTTACTTGAAGAAACAATAGGCCTGAAGATCCCTCTAAAAACTCCTGAAGACCTAGATAACGCTGTAAATTCCTTTACTACCTCGATCCAACAATGTGCTTGGAAAGCATCCACTCCTTTACATCAAAGAACAGTTGCCTCAACAAGCCCCTCTTCCTAAAGCAATACCCCAGCTTATTAGTGAGAAGTGAAAAGCTCGATGCTTGTGGCAAAGAACTTGTCATCCTGAAGACCGCCATTCTTACAATAACCTTAGTAGACTTGTGAAACAGCAGCTATCTTCCCATCGCCCCAAATCATTTAACACTTTCCTCTCTACCCTTAACACTCATGATAACTCCCTCCCTCTGGGAAACAACAAGAAAAATCTTGAAGTACCATCCTGTCTCTTCTCCTCTCCGTTGTGAAGATGGCATTTGAGCCACTTCCGATGAAGAAAAGACCAGCCTCTTTGGTACTGACCTCCAGATGATCACAATGATCCAACCCATTATTTAAAAATAATCGAATTCCTCGAATCTCCCCTTCCACTATTCTTGCCTCTTAAACCCATATATCCTTCCGAGGTCAAGCATATCATCACCAAGCCACACAGATGCAAATCTTCTGACTTTGATTTAATAACATCTTAAATCCATCGCTAGCCCCCAACTTAGGCTATCACATTCCTCACAAATCTATACAACTGAATTTTCCGCACCATCTACTTCCCACTCCTATGGAAATTCTCCATTATCATCCTCTTCCCTAAACCTGGAAAAAAAAACCTACACACTGTCCTTCATCCTCTCAGGCTCTATAAGCCTACTTCCCATCCAATCTAAAATACTGCAAAATTACTCCTCAAACGAATCCATCCTATCCTTCATAGTCATAACACCCTGCCCACACACCAGTTTGGCTTCTGTTACCTACATTCCACAGTACAGCAGGGTCTTCATGTTGTAGGTCGCATATCTTCACCCTTAGAGCAAAAAGAATATTACACATCACCGTTCCTGGACATTGTTCAAGCTTACGATAAGGTATGGCACGAGGGGCCTCCTCTACAAGCTCAAAACCTTTCTTCATGAGCACCCTATACCTCATCCTATGATCCTACGTACCCAATAGGCATTGTGAGTCTGACAAGGATCAGAGTACTCAGAATATTATAGAAGCGGGAGTTCCCCAGGGCAGAGTTCTGGGCCCGGTGCTCTACACCCTGTATACAGCCGATGTTCCAACAAGTCCTAACACACTTCTAGCAACCTATGCAGATGATACAGCTGTACTCGCATCCCACTCAAATATACACTGCATCGCAGAATCTTCAGTCCCACTTGAATACAATTCAAGAGTGGTGTAAAACATGGAGAACCAATGTGAATGAGGAAAAATGCTATCACATATCACCCTCCGGCACAGTTCCTGTCCAGCAGTACACTTCAATAACGCCCCATTACACTCTTCTGATACAGTTTGCTACCTTGGACTACACTTGGACTCCCGGCTTACCTGGAAACATCACTTAAAGCTTAAAAGATAAGAACTTAACAGACGATGTGAACAACTCTAAAGAATGTTGTTCCGCAAATCACATTTAAGTACTGAAAACAAACTGATCATTTACAAATCTCTACTGCAACCCATTGGGACATAGGTCTCTATTTTTTGATCCCTCAACTTAGCACAGTCTTTCCATGCATTCCTCGATAATAAACTGTCTTTGTTCTTCGGGGAAATCCTTTTGGCACAAAGATTGGGAAGCTGGTTCTAGTCGACAGTTGTCCAGCCCACTATTGAAAGGCCTTCCAAAATTGGTTGTACACTAACTATCCGTCTAGGCCATGGTGGGACGGTATCTTGGCTGGCTCGATCTTCAGACCTCATGCCCTTGGATTTTTTCGCATAAGGACATCCACAGGCAGACCATTGGTTCAAGGGAGCACCTCATCTGTCGCACCAGAAGGGCCTAGGAACAGATTATAGCAGAGCAATGCACAAATACCATCCAGTCTGTCAATGTGCGATGTGATGCTTTTATTGCTGCAAGGGGCCAAACCTATGAACAGTTTTTAAATTGATTGATAGGAATGATTAGAAGAAGACATTGTTATTTTATAATTATGAATGCGTCCAGTGTTAAATGTTAAACTGTTTTAGAAAGTTTTATCACTTTTCTGAGCTACAAAAGTAGCTATTTTAAATGATCTTGATTTGCAGCTTTACACGCCGTCGTTTAATTTTTTCGACCAAGAATATTTTTTGTTGTTTTTTTTTTTGGGGGGGGGAGGTGAGTGGGTATTTGGGGTGGAAGATAAAACATATACTTTTAATGATTTTTATATAGGCATTATGAAATAATGCATTTTCAGAATTGTGTTTTAGTTTTTTTGCATTTTTCTCGGAAACGAAGCAAAAACAAGATATATGCCAAAGTACTTTTTTCATCCTGTAACGATTCCCGAAGTTTGGCTGTTTGATTTGGGGACACCTTGTATATATATATATATATATATATATATATATATATATATATATATATACACACACACACACACACAGATTAGACATTTTTCATTAGCACCTACAGATTGCTTCAATGGGTTGATGTCATAAGGGAATTTCTTCTCAATAGGGAGGAAGGAAACATGCTACTAGAGGAATGTGTAACATAATGAACAATGGGACGGCTTGACCTCAAAATCCACCAAGTCTTGTCTCTGTGAGAGCATTCTCCCCCGGTTCCACAAAACCATAACAATTGGATTGTGAATAATTTTTTACTTTTCCCAGCTTGACTTTTTTTCTATTTCATTTAAAGGGTGCTCTTACTCATGGTGATAGAAGAGCGACTGAAACTCGTGACCTCTCAAGATTCAATATTGATAATAAGTATGGGAGATCTGCTCTCGAAGCAACAATGAGAACAATAATGGGTTATGAAGCACCACTTGTTCCTCCGCCTACTGACTATGAAGGAGATTTCATGAAAGGTAAACATTTTTGTGGTTATACCTTACAATTAATTTTTTCAAGAAACTACGTAATGACTTTTGAAGTCTATTCAATCAATTAATCAGTGAGAGTTTGTGTGTACTTTCTATATTGTTCTACATGGACAACATTTTTTTGTAATATATTTTAAACAAAATATATCAATATTGTCAAAATTCGTTCTAAATAACTCCAATTTTGTGATCTATCGTTTGCTCTCCTTTTACAGATGTTGCAGCTGCTCTAGTTGGTGTTGGCCTCATTGTAAACAATGATACGAATCCTGGGACTCTGGTTTTGGACAAAGATCACAATAATATGAGTAAATTTTTGAACAGGATTTTAGGAATGCCAGTTGAATTGCAAAATAGATTGTTTAAATACTTCACAGATACATTGCAAGCTATTGTAACGCAAGCTAAAAAGACTGGAAGATTTGATTTAGGAATATTAGGTATTTCATTGTGTTTTTTACAATTTTTTACAATTTAATTTATCACAAAATGTTATTTACAGTAAATGTTGATGCCTTTTAGACTTGGGAACAGCTGGAGAAAATGTAAAACGAATAAAAGTATATAAATATTTAAGAAAACATGTTACTGGAGTTGCTACTACCGAATTGCACATTGTACATGTTGAACGTGGTATGAGTTTTGATGAAGCTTTAGAGCGATGGTCGCAGCTGACTGGTTCGAAAGAAGGATTTTACTTATCTCATCAGGTATGGATATTCCTTAAAGGATATTTTCTGTATATATACATATATATATATATATATATATATATATATATATATATATATATATACATTTATTTATTTTCATAAATATGGATTTTCACCCAGCAATAGCAAACAGGATGAAACTGATCTGTAACAGAATTTGCAAAATTGGCTGGAAATATAATAACAAAATAGAAAAGAATTTCAGCAAAATTAAGGACCAAATAAATAAAATAAATTCAAAATATAACGTATATAAAGTTAAATGTAAAGATTGTAACAAGTGCTACATAGGGGAATCATCACAAATACTAAAGAATAGAATTAAGCAGCATGCCAAAAATATAGACGAGAAATCAAATAAAACAGCTCTAACGGACCATGCATTTAAGAACGAACATACATTTGACTTGGAGGACATAGCAATAGTTGACAAGGACAGAAACAACATTAAACGAAAAATAAAAGAAAATATCCACATAATAAAAAACAGGAACTCTGTAAATAAACAAACAGAAATTAAATTTTTAGATAAAATATTTTACAATAACATTAGAAAATAGCGAACAATCCAAGGGAAAAAGCAATAGTACAAACCTTTATACAACTTATCTTAATAAGCTGATTACTAAGCCTCTCGACACAGGTATTTAGCTAGCCTCAGTCATAGTATGGGTGGCGAGCTGACCACACATAGGGTATGTACAATATAACAATATTATTTTTATTATTATATTTTACATATAAAGTTTAGGGGTTAGTATAGGAATTTTAATGTTACTCGGTGTATAATTATTATTAAATTTACTAAAATAAGGTATTAAAAATTTGTAAAAAATGTTTTTAGGATATAGTGGCCCCTGAGGAGGTGGCATAAGGCCACGAAACATGTAGGGCGTATCAAAAATAAAATAGTGCAAGAATCTGGAGTACTATTATTTGGACCTTTGCCATATTTATGAAAATAAATAAATGTACATAAATAAAGGTCACAAATCATGGAATTGAATATATATATATATATATATATATATATATATATATATATATATATATATATTGTAAGGTATTTTCATATACAACAAAACAAATAAATGAAGGAAAAGTGGCATTGAAATATCAATAAAATGAAATATTTAAATGTGCAGTTAATAAACAGGGGTTATATTGAAGAAATCTCTGCTTCAATAACAAGAAATAAAACAAATTCTTAATGCATACATATTAGTACCTAGCTGGAGAACCAAAAAAAAAAAAAAAAAAAAAAGATTGTTTTCTTCAGTAATATTCATACCAAGAAGGTAAGTTTCATTGAAAAAATAAGAGATAACAAACAAAAAAAAAAAAAAACAAATATAGTTCACCTTGACCCTTATTGGGGTAGAGGGCACGTCTCATTGGCCAATTCTGGCCAATCAGTGTCTTGCATATCAAATAAGTAAAAAATATTTTTAAATATATATATATATATATATATATATATATATATATATATATATTTAAATTGTGTGTTTCATTAATTGTTTATAATCTTTTAGATCAGAAATGGAAAGCAAACCGCCATATTAGCTGAAGCAATAGAAGCTAGTAGTAGTGGTAAACCAGTAAAGAAAGGAGACGGAAAGAAAGATCAACTTTATACTATATATAGGCCCAATACTGGATTACAGGTAACCTTATTTATATCAAATCAAAGTTATTTATTTTCCAACAATTGATTTTTGTTTCTATGGCAGCTGAGATGAGACGAGTTGCTAGTATTTATACACACAGTCCCAAATATATATGTACGTATTTTCCTTGTTTTTAAAACCTGGTAAGTTCAATGAGAAATATCCGTCTCTGATTCACAATTCTTTATATTACCCAGCTTGTTTCAAGCCACTCCAGCTTCTTAAGTTCTGAAGAATCATTCCAAATATTACCACTTATTACTCTATTTTTTGTTCTATGTCTATTGAATGCATCTTCTGCTGATGTTGGAAAAACATTATAAGCAGATTGCAGTCAGTGCAATGAGGTATCTTAGGAGATTAGTAGGCAAAACTATGTAGTATTACATGAGAAAAAAAGTATCAGAGACAACCTAGGGGAGAGACCAGTAAAAGATATTCCTTATAAGCCTTATGGGGGATAACAGGAAAGTAAAGTGGCTGATGGAGGCAAGGCCATATGTAAAGCAACCAGTAGGTAGGCCAATGCTTACATATAAAATTTATAGAGAAAGTAATAGGACATAAGGGCAGATCTGTGCCCAAAGAAAAAGAATGGCCCAGGATAGACAACATTTTAAGAGATAGGTCAAGGCTAATCCACTCCATGCTTAAGAGTACAAAGGAGAGAGAGGGGAAGAAGAAGAAGAAACTGATGTCCCTTTTTTCTTTACTTAAACTGATAAGAGGTCCTTCTATATTATCTACATTATTTATTTATTTTTAATATATATCATTTTATTCATTTTGTTAACTTTCTTTTTTCAGATAAGACAAGAAACACTTGGAGAATTGGAAAAAAAATACAAGAATGTAACAAAGGATGAAGCAGAACCTCACTGGAATGAGCAGTATGATTCATCCAATAGAATTTGTTCTCATGCTTATTGGTAATGATAATTTTTTCATTAAACTTTTCTGTTATTTTCATTAAACTTTAACTGTTAAGCTTAATTCATCCGATGTGAGTCACAAAAAAAAAGTTTTATGAAGTCAAGGCATGGTTGGGATTTGGCTAGGAAAAAAAAAAAACATGTCAGATCTTCAGGCAAAAATCCTAGCCGAATCCAAACCATCCTTTGACTTTGTATCACCTCAACGGCTAACTATCTCCATCTCAAAAATGTTTACGTCTCTGTATGTTATATTTCTATTTTAAAAAACACAGATTTATTCTTAAGATATTCGTTCTGAGTAAAATTTACTGCAAGATTAATGATAAAAGAATGCAATTTATTATATTATATAAAAGAATGCAGTTTTGAGCGCCAAATTAACAACAAATATAAAAAATAACTTAAGAGTAATAATTCCTTATAAGTTCTTAATTAAGTATCAATCAAGGTATTTTTTTTTTAATACGTAATGTATAAAGGGTGCAAAGTGGAAACACAAATATATCACCATAAAGAATTTTTATTGTGCTATCGAAATTTACAATTCAAAAATTGAATATAACGATTAAATATTACTAATGACAAAAACAATGTTTTTCGCTTCTTCATTAGTGTCCGGCCAAGCACAAATTTTGCTCTAGACACCTAGAAAAATAATAAATTGCAATAAATTTAACATTTCATCAATACTTAGTACCCATACCCTCGGAAGCTATCACGGTGGCATATCTCTGAGGGATCGATTCGATAAGTTTCATAATTTTATCTTGGGAGATGCGTTTTCCACTTTTCTTGAACTTGTGCCCACAAAGCAGCTGTATTGGCACAATTTTCAGTTCCTATTCTTTATTTCAATTCTTGCCATATGTGTTCCATAGGGTTCTAGTCTGGAACTTCTGGAAAAACTTCTGAAGCAGCTTCAATCGATGTTTCGGATCATTGTTTTCTTGAAAAATCCATCTTCCTGGCCAATTTTGGCGAAAATAAGGTAGCATTTGTTGCCAAAATCGTCCAAGCTGACAGTCGTGACTTGGCTTCCACTGGTCCAGGTTCCCCTTTCAGTCCCCACTCTATACTCGCTTGTTCTGATTCAAAAGTGTAATGGCGAACCCAAGCTTGATCACAGGTGATAACGTAAGTGAGAAATGAGGCTCCCTCAGCTTGAAAGCTTCCAGGAAGACTTTACAGACCTGCAAACATTTCAGCTTCTGCTCAGCTGTGAGAATTCGAGGAACCCACGTGGCATGTGCCTTACGAAGCCCTACCTCCTCTTTGAGTATGGAAAAAGTGCTTCCATAGCTCATTCTAACCTCACTTGCAATGGCACTGGTGGTTAGACGCCTGTCACCTTCAACAAGCTGTCGAACACAGCTGATGTTGTCTGCTGTGGTGCTGGAGCTGGGTTCTGCGGTCATGGCACATGAAAGTGTCTCTTCCCCAAACTGTACAGTCTATCTTTTGAAGATTTTGGCCGGTTTTACACCTTCAGCAGCACGAAATGTGTTCACAATAAGTTGCACAATCGAGGGGGATACCTCCCACTCAGACATCGTCGTACTTTTTGGAAAAAGTACTGTTTTCAGATGAATCTACAACAATCCGACTCTGATGTATTAGTGCGAATTCTAATCTGGCCTTCTTATTTTTTTTCTGACAAGTGGTTTTTGAATTCCAAAATGACCAGAAGTCCCACTTCTGTCAGTCTGCACGAAATAGTGCTTTGACTAAACTGCAGCATTCGTTTTCACATCTGGGACAGACATTCTCTGAATCTCTTTATCGACATGTTAGTTGTTTTTCCATGCCTCCCAGGTCAGGGTTTATCTTTGACACCACCTGTAGTCTTCCAAGAAGCTATGATTCGCTCTGATTGTTTACGTTATCGGTCCCAAAGGTAAGTAAACGTTAATAACTCCATTCCAATCAGTATTACTCAGTCAAGATGCCAAAATGCATGTCTTTAGACCTTCTTAATGTTTACATACCTTTGCAACCAAAAAAAAAACAAAAAAAAAAAAACGCCGCGAATCATAGCACTTGGAATTTGGCTGGACACTTATGAAGAATCGAAAAACGGTTTTGTTTTAACTAATTGTTAATCGTTATATACAATTTTTGAATTGCACATTTTGATAGCACAATAAAAATTCTTTATGGTGATATATTTTTGTTTCCACTTTGCATCCTTATGCATGACTTAATCACAAAATTACCTTTGGCCGGAATCTTTTGCATATAACTGTACTTACATATACAAAAATGAGGTGATCATGAAAAATCTTCATTTTGGTTTGATATCCCTTATTGGGGTAAAGAATTCCAAGCTAATAGCGATATGAATATAAATTTCGTCAATATTTTTTTAAATTAAATACATTTACTTATTTATTCCAGGAGTTTTTATTGATTCATGTGATGATATGTGTAAAAAGCAACAATTTCTTTTCCACGGAATTCAGTTTGTAAATTACATTAATTAAAACTGATATAGTTACACTTTAGCCATATTTATTTAACTTTAGAATTGCTTATTTTGAATCTGCCTTTTTTAAAATGTAAAATCTCTTCCAGAAATGAAAAACAAGTACTTTGCAATTAAAAATGTGACAAATGAACATTAAATCTTAATTTATATAGACATTTTCAAAAATTGATTCTATCTTTAACCACGTATTATTCTTGTTAAAAACTATTATAATCTACTAAATTATATTTGTTTATTCCTACTTTTATGCATGCTAATAAATTCATGGCATGTGTTATCCGCATTAGTCTTAAATTTTCTCTCATAAAATTTTCAACTAGGTGTAGTGGTATCATGGTAGGAATGTAAAGATTTATTATCCAAATTTATATTGAGTTAATTTTAAAGACTTTGCCTTACTATTGCAACAAACAAATGCCATGAGTAATAAATTTCTTTTAACTCTTGTGTGTTAATGGGTGGTATGATTTACTTATTTAATTTAAAATAACAAATGTTAGTATATACAAATTCATTTTAGGAGAGGTAATTGTAAAAGTGTAACACTTGGAATGGAATGTGAAGTTGGACTTAGAAGGCGAACATATTATGTGCTATCAGGTTCCGTTCTAAGTATTTGGTCGCGAATAGAATCTGTTTTAGCAGCGAAAACTGGGCACAATACCAAAATGCAGGTTATCAGGCTGCGGACAGCTGAGGGTTTTAAAATTGTAGGTATGTAACCAGAATGATTATTTAATTCCTTTTTAGCAAAACATTATAGTTTTTTTTTTTTTTTTATTCCAAAATCATATTAATTAATTGAAAATTACATTTTCCTGTGTAAAGCCACACAATCTACTTTATCAAATAGTTGTGATTTGGATTATTTTTTCTGAGGTTTTGAGATTAATTTTCTCATACATTTTTTTTTTTTTTCAGGAACATTGATTCCTAAAAGCTGTGTAGAAGCTCTACAAAATGCTTTAGCTAGTGATTCAGAAAAAGTAGATGAAGAAGTTTTTTAACAGTAATTTATTAATTGAGGTGGTAGCTCCTGGTTTGTGGTAAGGGTTTAAATTCCTATGAACCAGCCTTGAGAAATGTTGATAACATAGTTAAAACCTTGGGTATAAATACTTTGATTATGTATTAACAAATTATTCATAGTCATCTCACTTTTGTTTTATTTAATGAATTTAAATATTTCCTAACAAGAAATAAAAGCCTGCTCATTCTCAACCCTTGGTTTTAGCTATTAGTTGACAGAATTCTGAAAAATATGAAGTTTTCTCAATGATATATAAATTGAGGTAGTCGCTGGCAAAAGGGCATAAAGTCCTATGTGCCTTTTTTTAAAAAAAAATAAATAAATAATAATTAATAAAATAGGAAAAAAAGTACGGTTTTACTTGGTATACAATTAGGTAATTAAATTGTCTATAATTGTAACTGTCATGATTAATTACACCAAATATGTGATTTTGTGTAAGTGTAATAAATTCAAATATAATATTTTTCAAATGGTCTATAAAAAAGGAAGGGGTTGGGGAACAATCATGCTGTCGGAGAGCAATATGGTTTCTTCTTTTTTATTTTTATTATCTTTTTGGGGGGGGGGTGCTTCAACTGCTAGGGTCATTAGCACCAAAAGTTTTATTTTTATTTAATTGCTTTTTATGATTTCTTGTTGACATTTTGTTAGATTAATGAACTTTTTTACCCTAAAAGTCTATTTGACAATTTAACTTTTATGTTGCCTAGAACTTTTCCTTTTTAAACCCTGCAGTTTATATTTTAATACAATAGTTTATTCAAAGTGATCAATTTTACTAATGTTTTCCTTTTCTTTGAATTGAATTGTTTGTTTGATATTTATCTAATGCCGGAATAATTTTTAACTCAGCTGTCGTTTAGTTTTTTGTTTGGTATTGCTGTTGTTCACCTTAACTTTAATTCATGAGGTAAAAAATAAAAAGTCCTTACCAGAGCAGTTGTTGCTACAGTTTACTGGTTCATACTTTTTTCTGAAATATATATTAAATTGAAAGAGTTGTCATTTTTCTCATTTCCAACTCAAGAGCTGAATTACCTTTTCCATTATTATTATCTTCAAAATTAAATAGATATTTTTTGCCGAGTAGTTAGAACATTCCACCATATTATGTTTTTAATTCAAATAATTTTTTTTTATAATGATGTTCAATATTTGTTTGTAGTTCCTGTCACTGTAATTGATCTATCTGGAGGTTCCCCTACCCCAAAAATTAAAACATTCTATTAATATAATAAGTCTACTGATGTATTTATCTTCTATCGTGTGTATATGCATGACTCCTGTCACAGGGGTTTTATTTAAAACTGTTTAATATCTGTTTATATGCATTATATAATTAAACAATTTTAGTGACATTCAACTTTTCTTACATTGTCATAAATTAGTTTTCTTATTGTGTTCTGATTCAAGTTACCACCTCGTTCAATGAGTTAATTATATTTGTTATAGAGAGGAAGGTAAAAGCCAAATAATAATTAATTAATTATTGTAGATTATTTTAATAATTTAATATTGTTTTCTTATTGGTCAAATTTTATGTTTAAACGATTATTCAGAATAATTATGTTCCTATGATGTTAGGTTGTAATGGATAGTATTGTATAAATTTAAACAAGATATATTCGTTATATTTTTCTTCTCATGCTGAGGCAAGCATAAACTAATTTTAAAACACTTAATTTAATTTAAAATATATATATTTTTAATCTCATTGTATTTAAGTTGCATTGGTGAACATTTGAGGCAATGATTTGTGGAACTCTATTTCTAATCCTTGTATAAAAACTCTTTCTTTTTAAATTTACTGTCTTTACTGGTGGAGAATTTTTCTTTTAAAAAGACTTGAGTGGTGAAAAATCATACACATACAAAAAATTGCTTTTTTTCACTCTTAGCAAGGATTTTTGGTGATTTCTGAAAAATCGGACATTTAGGAGAGAGCTGTATTATTGTTCCTCAAATCCTTGATAGCTCTAAAAAATGTGAAAAATCATCGGTTTTACTGAGAGAGAAGGGAGGGAAGAGCCTAAATCATTCAGATTAAATTGTAAAATATATTTATTTATTATCATAAGGATTTCTAAAACAAGTAAATCATTATTAGCACATTGTCCTGAAAGTCCATTTTTAAATATTAATTGATTAATTCATAGGCTTGAATCAAGAAGTTGCAATATGTGGGGATTATATTCTGTGATTTTAGTTGAAGATTTTGCTGTAAACTTGTATGTCTTTCTATTACTCAATGCCATTTTCTTCAGCATTAATAGTTTTTAGTAATTTTTATTATTTGTCACTCAATGTTCAGTTGTTTGTGCTATAATCCTCTTACTCTCTCACTGTGAATAGTTATACTTTTACAGTTTTGCCTACGATTTGTTTTTAAAGTAAAAATACATATTTTTACATTTATATTTTAGATGCTCAAAGTGTGGATTTATTTCTGAACACATTCTTCTTGAATATTATATTAGTATATTAACATGAGGGTGGAAATAAGACTTAAAACCTCGACTAGAATAAAACAAGCATAGCTGGCTCTCCTTCTCTCTGCTTTTATATAGTCATGAACTGAAAATTCCCTATGTTGATCAAGTTTACTTATATCTCCAACTAGTAGTCTCAAAAATGTATATGAATGTGATTTAGTTTCTCATATTTGATTTAATATCTCCCTGGTTATGCCCCCGATTTTTTCCTTTTCAGATTAATTCAGTTTGGTGAACGACTCTAATAATGGATATGATTATTAATAATTTCAGATGATTTGTAAGGCTGCATCTATTTTACATTATTGGATATTAGATATCTATTCAGATAAGCAACTTGATACTTTGGTTAACTATGGTGGTGAAATTTAATATGTAGATGTTTTATTTTGAATTCACTGATATAAATTCCAATTCAATTTGGGAATACCTAAAAATCTTGACAAGAGTTAGCTTACAAAGAATATTCTTTCAATTATTTCTTCAAAATGCTTATTCTCAAAGATGTTTTTAAGCCAGACAAATAAAAAGTCATCTATTTCTATAGCCTCATAAGTAGGAATCCCTTAATCCTGATTTAAATTGATGACATTATATCCGCATATTTTGTAAATAAGATAGTGATCAACAGAATGACTTAAAAAGCTTTTCTATTAGCCTTCTTGGGGTAATCATTTTTAGTGGAGAAAGAGTCTATTTGCTCTTTTGCTAATCTTTTCCAGTATCATTCAAGCTTTATGAGTTGGTAATAACAAAGCATACTTATGATAGAAAATCTCTTATGAAGAGAGATGATTTCAAGACTGGATTCGTGAGCGTCGTGAGAAAAATTCGGTTAAACAAAGTGAATAAAAAATCTGGTGGTATGATAGTGATGCAATGCCAAATATACTAACTACCAAGTTCTAAGAAAAAGTGAAGATCGATCTCTCAGAGGGCTATTAATTTTAAATTGCTTATCATATTTACCACTTGATAAAATATTAGTTTATTTTGGTTGTGATGTATTTTATTAGTTTAAAATGATATATCAAGTATCATAAAAGAAGTAAATACAATACAATACTTCATAGATATATTCAGAAATAAGCATCTGTTAAATTGCACATTCTCTCTGTTTCATTAAAACAAATCTTCTCTGTGGCTTTGTTACCACTAATTTATATATTTTTCTTCAAAATGTTCAATTTTTAAATAGCATTTATTCATGATTTCTTGTTTCTATTGCTTAAAAAAAAGAAAAAAATATCATATAGAATGAAATTAATTGTCCCATGACATCTTAAGCCAAAGATATAATCTTCGATATAATTAATTGATATAAAATATTCTAAAATCTCTGCTTGCAGCTTGCTTTTTTATACATTTTATTATAAATTAATCTTTTTATTAATTTTTGAAAATTAATAATAAGAAATTATTTTATTTTAATACTATTTGTTTAAATATTATTAATAGTAAAAAAAAAAGAATTTTTGAGTTGAAAAATGTTTTGATGTTAGATATATTAAAAGTCTCCTATAAAATTATAATAAATTAAATTTGCATCACACATATTTTAGTTATTTTATTGCTCAGTAACTATGTAAAAAGATAGTTTGTGATTTTCTTAGATTAGATTTTTTGGAATATTTTGAAAAATGTGAGTGTATTTCACCCCATTTCTGAGATTTTTTTAGTTATATTTACTAGTTAATTTTTATAGCTGATCGCTTTTTTTTTTCTTTTTTGTTTGCTCACTAGATCTGTTATATTTTATTACTCTGGTGATAATCACTTTGTGTGTGTTTTTTGAGACCTTAAGTAATTAGTTGTCAGTTTAAATAGTAACATAGTTTCAAATCAATGCTCATTCTTTTTGTGCTAGTTTTCGTCTCATAATAATTTCTATAGGAATTTGTGTTTTATGAATTGTAATTAAAAGAAGAAAAAGATGCCCTAGTCCATCCCCTAGGTGCATGTTATGTACTGTTTAGAGCAAAGTCAAATATATTTGTTATCTTAAGTAGTCTTCTAAGCCAAAGAAATAGTTGTTAATTGATTTTATCATGCCATTAAATAAAAGATGTCTTAATTGTTCCAATGCCTGTTATGACAGTGTTATACCAGATTCTAATGAACTTTTATGAGAGCTTCCGCTGGATTTACACTTGGTTTATTGTCACTTTTAAATGATAAAAGATTTCTTTCATCAGATATCAGGTTCAGAATTTTCCCATGAGTAGAGTGAAAACTCTTTTGTTTTGTTTAAAATGTTCTCCATCATAGTAAGTTGATACCTGGTTTTGAATTGTCAGATTTCCCCAAAATATTTATATTCTAAGGTTGTATACAGATCTTCTCATCATTCTTCATGAGTTTCTTGTTAGAAGAAGTCTATAAGATAGAGCTGGAATTTTTTTATTTGGTGTTCTATCTACTTTAATACTGTCACAAGATTTAGCTCAGGTTACAGTCATCAGTATTCAAGTCTTGTATCCTTGTTTACTCTTTTGATTAGTTAAATTAATAGAGCCTTTATCATTTCACATTCTCAGTCCATTTTCAATCTCAGATGAATGGAAAAGAGATTTTTTTCATCCAACTGAAGATCTGGTCGAGCAAGACCTTTAATCTGCTAAATTAATAGGTGATTATTCTACATCTTATGAATTAACATGTACATCTGCTTTGTTTAGGGAAACATTATTAATATGAAATTTTGTGCCTTGAAATATTTGTAGTAGTTTTCTCAAATGTCTTGGTGCTATTATAGCTAGGATGTTTGATACTGATCCATATAATTTTTTTTTTTTTGTTTTTTTATAGTTGTCTTTAGAAATAATTCGTACTTTTTCTTAAGTATTAAAAAAACAAAAACAATTTTGATAAAACTTACTTTTTCTGCATAACAATAACTCAAATTGAAACTCTTTTTTTTTTTTTCCTAATTCAACATTCTAATTCATTTGTGGGGGAGTTTACCCTCTATTTGCTCCCATTCTCTGTTTAAAATCCTTAAAGAAAACTTTTTGGGGTCTCTTGGTTGAGGCATGAGTTTCCATGACTTGTTAGGGTGGCCATTCATAATCCATGGGGGTAGACATGTCCAAACTAGTTGAGCTGTCGCAGCTCATCCCTTATACTCTTAAGCTTGCAGTCTCTCCTCGTTTTACTGATTATTTTGCACAGGAACTTCATTTCCGCTCCCATGATTTGTGTGTCAAGCATTATACAATTTGAAGATTCACTTCTTTTCCTACATCCCAGTGGCCGATTATGCCATTACAGATCTGTTAATATATTAGGTTTGCCTTGTTTATTCCGTCTGCAGTTCCTTCATGTATTTTACCAGCCTAACTAATCATGGTTCCTATGTAAATTAAATATTCCACCTCTTCAAGAGCTTCACCCCATAATATACACACACAATCTTGTTCATGCTTAGATATCATCAATACTTTGATTTTGGTAGTATTTTTATAACATTATTTTCTGATGGAGCTCTTCTTTTCATTTAGCAAAAGTCAGCTGCAACTTTTCCCTTGAGTCAGCTAAAAGAACCTTTTGGTAGCATATAGATGGCTCTGGACGAGGACAAGCTGATGTTCTATCTACCAATTAATCTCCACTTCATACAAATCGTATTTATTTTGATTATGAAACGTATAAATGGAAGAGGACTAAGTCTGTTGCTCTAGTTGATTATTTTATTTTCTTACCATTAAACCACACTACGTTTTTGCTCCTTTGTACATTTTTTTTATTGTAGTAATAAGATCTTCTGGGACAATTTGATTTCAAAGCATTCCATATCTCCTCATGTGGGACCCAATTGAGAGCAAACACTAGATTGAGGAAGGCTAGAAATTCCTATTACACTCCAATACATGCCACAGAGATCTTCTGAGGATTAAAACTTTTATCTATATTTTATATATTATAACCATTCCAGCCACCTCTAGGGTCTTCTACTCTATTTTATACACGCACACACACACACATATATATATGTATATATATATGTATATATATATA